>JAUCBJ010002632.1:0-26927 GCA_032718475.1 Nemertoderma westbladi | reverse complement strand
GGGCTCCCTCTAATGATTCTGAGAGTACTCCTAAGTCATCAGCAAAGTCTAGATCAGTTAGGTACTTGGCAGGATTTCCTCGACTTCTGGAGCCAGTAGGTGGAGTTATCATCACCCCATCATCATTATGATGATCTAAGGACATGCGTAGAACATAGTCAACCACAATAATGAACAAGAATGGTGCAAGTGTGTCTCCTTGGAGGACGCCCCATAACACTTCAAATGGTTCTGTGTCACCGTCAACAGTAGACACAAATGTTGTCGAACCATCGTATACTGATCTGATTGCTGCAATAATTTCATCAGGAATCCCATATAATGAAAGTATGCTGAACATACGTGAGCGAGAGACTGAATCAAAGGCCTTGAAGAAGTCAACAAAGATAACAGCCAGATGCCTGTCTTTCTTTTTTGATAACTCTTCAATTATCCTTCTAAGTGCCAAAATGGGCTCCATGGTCCCACGACCTTTACGGAACCCATTCTGATTTCCACGTAGCAGTCTCTCAATGGGATCCCTGATGCGATTTAATAGAATTCTATTGTATAGCTTTGCAGCAATCGAGATCAATGAGATTCCCCGAAAAGAACCATAGATTGTTAGGTTGCCCTTCTTGGGAACTGGCACCAACTTATTTGTTTTCATTTCTTGTGGGACTCTTGTTGTTCGGTACATGTCTACTATGATGGGATAGATGAGCTTTAAACACTCAGGTATTTTAAAGACCTCAGGGGGAACACCATCTACTGCACTGGCACGATTGGTCTTAATGCTCTTTGCAGCAGCCTTCACTTCTGCAAAGGAGATATCGCCAATGGGAATATCTGGGAGTACAGACTCAGACACTTTTACTTCTATAAAGTTATCAGGCAATACCCTGTCATTATTGAGGAGCTTTTCAAAGTGGGTCTTCCAACCATTGAGGCGATCGGCTGGTGATTCAGCCTTAACCTTGGTGGTTGGTTGACTTTTTCGACCAGCAAGCAAGTTCATCGATCTCAATGCCTGGGATGATTGCCTGCGGTCGTCACCATCATTGATGGCATCAACCTGTTGGTTTATTAGCCCCTGTAAATTAACAGAGTACTGCATGTTCATGGACCTAGATGCAGCCTTAACTGCATTCTTGGCCGCTGTAGTCTGTTTGAGTCGGGACTCTTTCTGCGCCTTGTAGAGGTCATTTCGGCACTTCTGAATTTTGTTGTCAGTCCAGGGGGCCCGTTTCCTGTTTCAAGGGTATACAGGAACTGTTTCTGCAGCTGCTAACTTAACTGCCTCTGTGAAGGCAGTATAGCTCTCACAGTGATCTGCAGCTTCAGAGGCAAGAACCTCATACCTTCAGCTGTAGTGTGAAGCTGGATCTCACACTTGGCTGTTGCAACAGAGAGGCCAGTCATGCTGCGGCAAGGCAGATTTCGTTGTTCTGCTAGCACGCAGACTAAGTCTTACCTTGGCCACAATAAGGCGGTGATCACTGGAGAAGGGTCGTAGTGTAAATGCATTACAGTCTTGTATAGAGCTCCTGTATTTCCTATTATGGGTATTGTAAAAGCTTTTGTGGGATAACTGGTTCGTTTGCCTTGCTGGCCAGTTCCCCCCCGGTCGCTAGAATACTCTAAAAGGGATCTATAGCTAAAATAGTGCAAGCTACCAGCTTATTGACTGATTTGCTGTACGAAGGTATCTGGGCTCCGTTTAATCGGCCAACCAGCCTAGGAAAGTTGCGTCATAGCCCTATTTCTGTATCTGCCAATAGAATTTGAGTTGGCTTTGATTTTGACCTATCACAGAGCTACTGAACTGAATTTTCCTATCTCACTGCTCTTTCTCTGTGTTGGACGGGAGCTTCGTGGAATAAGGGTAGCTGGTATTCTTATAGTTATTCTTATCAGTGTTGTTGGTTAGTCTAAGCCAGGAAGAACGGCTTTGGAGTATTTTTGTGCTTTTTGCTTTAGCCTTACACTAGTAGGCTTAATTATAAGGACATATATCCGTTATCTGCATACCATACATTCAACCATACCTAATCAAACAACCTGTGCATACTTTATATTGTTATACTGCTATTTACTGTCAGTTCTTCATAATATGGTTGATGAATTATTATATTTGGAATAACGATAAATAACCCCGAAACCCAATATTCTTGATATACCGAAGGTAAGAGAGAAGGGTTACATATAACAATTGTGACTTATGTTAAAGTGGTTTGAAGTGAATCTAATGTTATTTGATAGACCCTACATGATTCGGTCCGTGTTCCTTTTATATGTGACTAAAATCAGTGAAGATCGGCAGATTAGTGTGCAGTATTGTGCAGCATTGTGTATGAGTGAGACTGTTAACGAAGCATTTCCTAAAGAATGCGCCATATATGTGAATTGTAACTAAGCCATATCGTTGTGAGTAGTTTAAGTCATAACTGTGTTTATATAGATAGAGCGCCACGTCCTAAAGGAACTGTTAATATTCCCCGAAGGTGAATAATATTGTCAGAGATTATATAATACTGTCAGTCGAATAATACATTAGGCTTACATAGCAATACGATTAAGCTGTCGAAATCAATCTCCCGGGTATATCCAATGGGTGAATGATCGCGCACAGATTGGTTTCAACTAGTGTAGTGAATCAAATACTTGTTAGAGGCTAAAGCGATTTATTATCTAGAAGACATCCTAATTTGGCGGGTTAAACTGCCAAAGGTCTGAAAGCGCGAACAATAACGGATATAGCTTCTTTATTGCAGTAAGCAATAAAGTTGAAAGTACCGGTCAACCGGTAAACCTGAACGGTACATCTGTAGGTCAGTAGGCCCAACTGCCAGAACCGGTACTGCCGTAGGCCCGTAGGTCCAACTGCCAGAACCGGTACTTCTGTAGGCCGTAGGCCCAACTGTCCTAACCGGACTTCCGTATAAGTACATTAGTATTATTCGACTTGATTGTTGTATACCGGTAGGCTGTTTAAGAGATTAGGGACTGTACACCCCTTGTTTCTTTTGGAGCTTACTTATTTCTGTCAGTTTTATTTGTTAGTAGGCCAGTATTGAACAGAAGGCGTGTAAACCTGATCAGATTGTACAGACAATTTGTAGGCTGAGCTGTTGTCTGATTGCTGTTAGGTCTGAACGGATTACAGTGTGTGTAGAGCACCTGTCCGATTAAGTACGGTTAGGAAGTAGGGGCAGCAGATGCTGTAAGGTAAACCCCCAATTAAAGAATAAGTCGTACTACTGGGTTAGAACGCATACTGCCTAATCATTTCGGAGTCTGCATGTCCTGTAGTTTATTTAGGCTTGAGAGTAGTCTGCCATCGTTTAGTCTGTACTTTGTTTGTGTAAGTCTGTACGGGTAGCGTATAATTTTATTTAGATAATTTGTAGGCTGGATAGTTGTCTGGCTGTTATTGGGTCTGAACGGATTGTAGCGTGTGTAGATCACTTGTCCGATAAAGAACGGTTAGGAAGTAGGGGCAGCGAATGCTGTAAGGTAAACCCCCAACTAAAGAATAAGTCGTACTACTGGGTTAGAACGCATACTACCTAATCATTTCGGAGTCTGCATATACCGTAGTTTGTTTAGGCTTGATGGTAGTCTGTCGGTATTTGGTCTGCATTTTGTTTGAGTAGTTTGTATGCGTAGCGTAATATTTATTATTCAGAGTTTATGCGATCATTCGCAACATTCATTCCCCAAGTTTGTTCCTACAGTAATTGTGTTTGTTATACATACCGTTATAGTTAAATTAACCCCGGTACTACACGGGCTGCTTGGCGTAGGTAAAGACTGGTGATTTTGTGCACCGGTCACTCCAGCAGATGCCGTGGTTCTTTTAGCTGTTCAAGTATATTTAACTACTGATTATATGTTGTACAAGTACTCGTACCTAATTTAGGGTTTAGTGTACAGTGCTTTCCGAAAGTAATTAGTGTAGGCATTATATTTGTGTTGTAAAGTGGTTGATAGGCACCTTCGATTAGCTCTATTAACTTCTAGGTAGGAACACTCCGTGATACATAACGTAGAACCTATAGCGATACGGCTATAGGTCGTCAGGCGGTGGTATTTTCCTATCTGGACAACGCAGTGTATTTACTACTACTTATTATTTCAAATACCGTAGTACCCTGTCCGTTGTAATAACCAGTTTCTAACCCTTTGTTAGGCTGGTTTGTAGACTTCTTGTAAAATTACCCTAAAAATTCGTATTTTGTGTTTTTTGTAAATTTTTGTGTTTATTTAGAGATTGTAATCTCACCCGAATTGTACGTACTTTGTAGTATTAAGTAACTTAGGTAAATTAGCATTATTTGTTTTAGTGTCCTATAAGTAACACTTCACTGAAAGCGCACCGCTTTGTGTAGTGATTACTCCCCAGAAATAATAACATTTATTTCAACATTGACAAAACCCACTAAACGGGTATATATATATTATAAATCAACTCAAACGATTTATAAATAGTAGGCCTGCCATACAACAATTAGGTCTCAATATCAGTTGGACTACTGCTCAAATAACGGTAATAAAGTAAGTAAAGTAACCAAGTAACCCTAAAATTCAGAAATTCAATTATTTAAAATAATTGCTATACCGGTATTTGCGATAGGCCTATTATCTTTATTTCTATAAATATAGGCTGAAATTATACCGGTACTTGTAATTAATTCTAGTCCAGAATTATATACACTACAAACTTTAAGCTGTATACCGGTATTCCCGATGGGCCTATTATATATTTATATATATTTGTGCTAAAATTGTACCGGTATTCTGTGATAAACCTGGTCTGTAATAATACTTATATAGTTATATATACTATAAGCATACCGGTATTCTAATATATTATATATATCACGCTACACTGAGTAGCAGTATTGGTAATTAATTACTAGGCTAACAGTGATACTGAATTACTAGACTTGCTTTAGCTGTAATCATAGCAGTAGGCATTCAACTGTACAAGTAAATATGTCTGACACAACCCAATCACTGTCAGATAGTCTCTTAGAAAGTGCTAGAATGAGTGTTAGACAGGGTCTTAAAAAGATCTGGGACTCAGCTAAGAGTATAGAGCGTCTAAGACCAAAGTCCAAGTCCCCTCCTACTGTAAGCAAGGTCATCCCTACAGTAGTAATAACAGAACCGAGGCTGGTCCAACATCGTAGGTCTATCATAGGCACTCGAGCTCAGGTCAAGCGAGACCAGGAAGCAGCGGAACAGCAACAACCCGCGAGTCAAGAACTTATTTCTCAGCGGTCCGACAGCTCCAGTAGTTCGGATACTGTTGAGCGGACGCCCGAACGCGGAGCGAAGATGGTGGATAAGGTTTATGATGAGCGGCCAACCTATGAAGAATCAACCGACGCCACTTCTTCTCAAGAAGAAAGCGAAGGGACAGCGGAGGGGCCGCAAAAGAGAGATGCCATTGACATCTATCTGTCAGAGTATCAACGTTTTTTAGGGGATGACGAGTTGAGGAGAAGGTTAGATGGACTTAGCCCTAATAGTGAAGGAACCAAGCTTGTGCTGGACGCAATCGATGCGGAAATGTTAGCGGCGAATCAAGCTAAATTCGATGAACAACTCCGCATCACACGAGTCCAGGAAGAACAAGTAAAGAAAAAACGTATAGAAGACAGAAAGGCAGCGGCAGTAGCAGCAGCAGTGGCAGCTGCAGAAGCAGAAACAAAAGCGGCAGTAGCAGCAGAAAAAGCAGCGGCCGAAGCAGAAACAAAAGCGGCAGCGGCAGTGGCAGCGGCAGAGACAAAAGCGGCAGTAGCGGCAGCGGAGGCGGTGGCCGAAGCGGAAAGAAAAGCGGCGGAGGCAGTGGCAGAAGCCGAACGGAGAGCGACTGAAGAAACCACCCAATTAGAATTGGAAAACATTCAGGAGAATCAAGACTGCATAAATAAACAGTTAACAGCTAGTAATATGCAGATGATGAATCGATCTACTCCCAAAAGACAGGGATATACATCATCTGAGGAAGGCGATACCACCGATACTGAAGGCAAGGGAAATAGATCTCGTCTAAGTAGACGTAAAAGAACATTCCACTGTCAGAAATTGCCTGATTTGCCTCCAGCTGTTAGAAGGCAACTAAATAACACCAACTTAGGTAGTGCAGAGCCCACAGACCAAATAATTAAAATAGAAAGACTCCCTACTATAGTAGATGAGCCTGAAATAATTAGGCCTGTTCTTGAAATCACCCCTTCGGTGATAGACACACCTGTGCTCCCTGAAACTACCTCTAAATTCCCTCTGCATAGCACTAAGCTACCTGTGCCCCGTAGAACTGCCCAGGAGACAGTTCAGGTTCTGGACCCCGAGCGAAATATTCCTGATTTGTCGCACGTTGTCCCTCGTCCGCCCGCTACAACGTTGGCGACTCCCGCTTCGGCGGTCGAATGGGTGGACGAGAGACGGCGGGGGATGGATCTCCTGCTCGGGCAGATGCAGGAGACTGTTCAACAGTTAAAGGGAACCGTAAAGGAGAGTAGGTTAGAGTTGCAGGAAGTGCAGCAAAATATCGCGCTAGAACGCGATAAATTAGTAAATTTACAAAAGGGTATACCACCACCCTCTGTAACAATGTGTCAACCTGTTAGGTCTGAAGTATCGCATGCGCAAGGTGTGGAGCCTACACGCATCTATACTGCTAGCGAAGTAGAAACTCCTATAATGAACCCTATTAAGGGTAATTATATACCTGTTGATAATGACATTCCCTATAGAACTGATCATAATCCGAGAAATTTATATACCGATAACTCGATATTAAATAACACGATGGCCCAAGAAAGTTTTACGCGTCAAATGGCTAGAACCGAAGCCCGGCAAGCGGTAAAGGTGGGAGAGATCGTCAAGTTCAATGGAGATGAGATGAAATGGTTACCTTTTAATGAATATTATAAAGATAACATACAGAACTCTGTACTATCTAACGGAGAGAAACTTAGATTCCTCATCGAATGTTTGGAAGGACCTCCCAAGTCAATGGCGTTAAAATTTATTGGACATCCAGATGGATTAAGACAAGTTTGGGATACACTAAACATCAGGTATGGTAATAGGACTAACATAGCTAGGTATTTATATGCGAAATTAATGGCGCCCCGAAAGTTTCTTAGCAGCGGGATTATAGAGTTTTCCGATGAGATTCAGGAGATCTGTAGACAACTAGATTGGTTAGGTAAGTCTCATGAATACCAGAATTCTATGGTTGTAGGAGCCTTAGCATCTACTTTGCCCAAGGGTGGAGTAGGTACACGCTGGGACAAGAAGGTGTTATATATGATGGAACAACAACAACGAGACCCTACCATGGCTGATCTCATGTCATTCTTAGATGGAGAAGTGAAATTACAGCTCCTAAGACAGTCCAGAGAGAAGACACTGGAAAACAAGGTAAGTGAGAAACCCGTCTCCAGAAGAAAGGTAACACCAGTGTGTTATACCGACGACGGCGAAAGCCAAGCTTCCCAAGGGGAGGATAGCGGGAAAGACACTGAAAGATCTTATTATGTCAATAAAATGCCTAAAGATCAGGTAAGTAAATCCAAGTCTCGACCCAATGACAGAAGGGAACCGGTACAAAAAACCCTTCCTACGTCTCCTAAAAGAATTCAGGTGAGAAAGCCCGAGGAAAGAACAAGTGTGCACCACATAGCACAGGTTAAAGTAAGTAACATCAAGCCGAAATGTGTGCTGTGCGACGGGCCCCACCGTTTAAATGCGTGTGATAAATTCCTGAGGAAATCACTCGAGGATAGACGTGAAGTCATGTGGGATAAGCGGTTGTGTTATAATTGCCTCAGACGAGGACACCAACGGCGAACCTGTAACTCCGACGCAAGGTGTGCAAAGTGCGGCGCAAAACATCATATCTTGTTGCACACGGAATTCGAACGAAACAGCCCGAGTCAGGTAAGTGAGTCCGAACTACATGTCCAATTCAGTGATGTGAACGACACTGATCAATCTGAGATGGAAGGATTCTATACGGACGAGTTCTCCGACCAAAACGAATCCTGTTACCTAATAAACACCACCGCAGTGTATCGAGTACTCGTGCATGAGAAAGACACAGACAGCGACCTTACCTTAACTACTTCCGATCAACAACCATCTTGGAAAGCGCCAACTTCCAATATAGGAATCCGAGAATTTCCTGTAGTCCAGTTACGGGTCCACGGACCTCAGAAGAGCTATATAGTGAACGCCCTCCTGGACTCCGGTAGCACAGGAACATTCATCGATAAAGAACTAGCCGAAGTCATCTTTGCTGGACAATCCAAGTTCCGAACCAAGCTAAACATGTCAGGGATCATGCAGGTTTGGAATTCTACTGTAGCTGCCGACTATTATATAGGTGAGTTGTCCACTCCACAGGATAAACTAGGAGAATACAGTATAAGGTCAGTCAAAATGGTGGCAATAAAGAACTTCGCTACCACCCAAGTGGAACCTTATAATTGGGACGAAGATGATCATGTCCAACAACTTAACATCCCTAGATTCGACACCGATTATCCTGGAGTACAAATATTAATCGGTCAAAACGCGCATGAGGCGCTTGAGACATTAGAGAAACGACCTACTCAACCGCAACCACTTCAGACATATGCGGTAAGAACTAGAGTCGGTTGGTACCTTACTGGACCTTCCCGTAGAACGCTCAGGGAAAGACTGCTTCAAGATCGCGTCTGCCAGGTGAGTGAATGGGAAGATGATACTAGTGAGGGAGACGACCCAACTGAGGGAACACCACACTCCTCAGATAATGACAATCTTAGCTCCAATGTAGATCAATGGAGATATTGCCCCAAGAAGTTTAATCCAACTGACATCGCTTCCAGAGGAGCAACTCCTCAAGAACTGACAGATACTACAGACCGGTTAGGTGAACCCGACTTCCTGAGTAAGGAGGATGAATGGCCTCCCCATCTTACTCCGACTGAGATTAGACCAGCCAAGGGAGCGGAGAAAGTTAAACCTAAAACCCGGACGGGTGGAGCGGAGTTATTTGAACCCGGGATAGATCTGTCGGTATTACATATTGCCAGGGACGACGCCGTGGATCTGGACCTCCCCACCGCGAGTGGATCCTTCATGAAGATCAGAGAGAGCGATTGGAGCTCTGGAACATCAGACGTCTCGCAGGGACTCTCACCTCTCCTGCAGAGAGCGACGGACCACTATAGCTCCTGGAATCGGCTTTGTGACGCCGTCATATACTCTGAGCGATGTTTCTATCGTCACTATTCCAGGACGAAGAGGAAACCTGGAATTGTATTCAGGATGCAGCGACTCAATCACCCAGTCGGTCGTTTGTGTTTACCGGAAGGGAATGGAGGACTCTCCGGAAACTGTGGAAGGCAAGATTCTCATCCCACGACCACCTCCCTAATCCTTCAAACATCTAGGGACTCCATAACGTAACAACATATGGAGTGGGCGTGTGACTCTATTATTTTATATTATTTTATTGTTTTTATATTTACGTATGTATTACTATGTAATTTTATTATAATCGTTTTATTTAATTTTATTTACTAGAATATTATTTAGCGATTATTTAGTAGAATAGTGCAATATATTCGTGCTTATTGCGTACGTAATTACTTATAATATATATTTAGTGCGACGGCAAGAAATAATTCTTTTCCTTCTTCCTTACTGTCCGTATTACATTACAAATACGTAACTACAGTAAGATGAAATGTCCGTACTTATTAAAGTACAATAAAGCCACTACTATATTTAAGTATTATTGGTAGGCAGAGTATTAGGAATGCAAAGTTCAGATCCTCGTGTCTCGGCTAAACCAAGCTCTGGGTAGACCTTGGAAACGACTTGCCTCTTCACACTGACATTGCTTCGTGCGATATTGCGTATTATTAAATAATACATATAGTAGCGTGATGTCCCTTTAACAGTGGCGTATAACGCAAAATAAATCTGTTAAACCCTTTGACCATCTGCAATTCTAGTCGATTAAGATATCGCGGCACCCACCGATATACTTGAAAGACAAATTCTAGAATCAGTGGTTAACGTCCCCAGACAAGTTCTGGAATAAATCGGTGCCCATCTCAAATATTAATTATTTAATATTTGCAAATCTAATAAATCAAATCTGTAAAATTCAGATCCTTCAACAATTCTAGTCAATTAAAATATCGTAGCATTTACCGATATTCTTAAAAGGACAATTTTCATAGAATTAAGGATCTTGTGTCCCCAGACATGTTCTAGAATCAAAATATGTCAATTTAATTATCAAATAATAAAATTTCAGGGAATAAATTTAAATTCACGCCTTTTAATGAATTTAATAAATTGCCATTTTTACGCAATTTATAACATTCCCAAAATTCCATTAATTAATAGATCAAGGGAGCGGAGATTTATCTTATTATGCGTATGAGTGTGCGAAAGTCTCCCAAACATAGTCAATAGCCGATAAAATTCATAAAGTCATGTATAAAACCGGACATTGACCATTAGAGAATTACTATTAAATAACATCCCAGATCTGTATGCATTGGAATTACCCTAATTCTACCGCTAGCTTTGCATAATGTCACCATAGCAACAACCACGCTAGAATTAGAATTGAGTTAAAAGAACAATAGAAAGCTTGTCCCATTGAATAGCATAGGGAATAAATAGCGCACTGCTAGTATCCAAGGATACATAATAATACAGTGACATTCTGGAAGGCATTGACTAACGGACAAATGGTCTGAGTGTGTGTAATTTGTGACAAGTTGTGTGTGTGGTATTTGTGAGTTTATAGGCGAATGTTACTACTAAGGTGTGTTTACAGTAGCGAGTCGCAATTGTGAAAGTAACCCTAACTCTCCAGTAAGAACCTGAGGTGTATCTAAGCCTTTGGGACGGACAGTCGAGTGACTTGTGCCGGTTGTCGTTGTCGTTGTGCGGCTACGTCGTTGGCGAAAGTACAGCGGCGACGACACATCGGCGCTGAGGATCTCGCACTGTCCGGGGGCTGATTGGGGTAGGCAGCGACGCTCGCTAGCCTAAATATAAACTCATTATAATATTAATAAACTCATATATAGCAGATATGACGGAGTTGATAGAAGATGGTCTTGGTATCAGGGAGCGATATACTCTACTTTCAAGCGTTTGTTGATAGCTTGATACGCGGTGATACTAGTCCAACTACTACGAAGGATGATGGTTGTTATATCGAACCTACGATTTCCTGGAAGTAACTTACGCGTGAATTGGACTATGGAAAATTCACCGCTCGCTACACGCATTGTAATGGTATGTATATGGACTTCTTAACCATTGGCCATTCTATCGATTTACACGATACGGACTATGTCGAACATATCCTACCCAGAGGAGTCGAAACGATAAACCAAAATTCTAATGCAAAATCCTATTCGAAATCGACTCGAAAGAAAAGACATTAAAGAAACAAATAAACGCGGTAACTCCAACATATATTTGGAATTCTTGATAGAAGCATTGTAACAACAAATAAATATCATCCGCGTTTCCCCTACCAGACGTGCGTCTTTGGTATTATTACGATAAATGCCCTAGACCCAGCCAATAAACGGAAAGACATAAACATCCACGGAAACGTTGTGTTAAACACAGTTGTGCTCGTTATATTTACTGGAGTTTCGAGCGAAACTTGTTTGACGTATCACCTATGCTCACTCGGTTCGAACGATCCTGGAGTAAACCTACGATCAGAGTCCCGGAATACTCGGTCAAACCTCCTCATTCCTTAGTTGGACCTCAGACCTGCGATCCTGGTGGTGTCGCGGATCCTCGCGGACTGTATTCACTGTTCAAAGATCTAGTGCTACCCTAACAATTAATCGGTAACACTCCGACAGTGATTTCTAGCTAGCTGCCCATCTTACTTAGCCGGATTGTGACGCGGACACCTAATATCACTATCCAACCGTATGGTCGTCCCCGTTTAACGCGATACAACCCTTCATCAAGGTGAAGGAGAGCGTTGTACGAAACGAGTTAAACGCTATTCTATAAAGATCAAAAAAGACACCTGCGTTTGTTCAGATAAACGTAAGTTATAACAGTAAGTCCAATCGATAAACGAATTGGCCTTATCTCAGTTTGATTGGGAAATCTCGAATCTCTAAGAAGATATCAAGCTTAGAAAACCCTATTCTCTGCGAGAGTTTTGGACGAACGTATCCCATGATAAGCGGAGGAAAATCAGCTCGAGGAGAAGCATATCGAAATGGACGAGACACCGACCGTAAACCCAAACCTTCTGATGCAATCATATTGCACCCTTCACCCAGGAGTTATAGCCCTCCTTGTAAAGTGGCTCGCCCCAAAGAGAAAAAGACTCTTGCTAGCTTTAAAAAACTGCGTAAACGCCGTCCGCGCAAGAAAGACTAACTGTTTAGAGTATTTTTATATTTTAGAAACTGTGATTTTGTATATTTTATAGACTTAAATCCCATTTTCTGGGAGCGGTGTAAAAGCTTTTGTGGGATAACTGGTTCGTTTGCCTTGCTGGCCAGTTCCCCCCGGTCGCTAGAATACTCTAAAAGGGATCTATAGCTAAAATAGTGCAAGCTACCAGCTTATTGACTGATTTGCTGTACGAAGGTATCTGGGCTCCGTTTAATCGGCCAACCAGCCTAGGAAAGTTGCGTCATAGCCCTATTTCTGTATCTGCCAATAGAATTTGAGTTGGCTTTGATTTTGACCTATCACAGAGCTACTGAACTGAATTTTCCTATCTCACTGCTCTTTCTCTGTGTTGGACGGGAGCTTCGTGGAATAAGGGTAGCTGGTATTCTTATAGTTATTCTTATCAGTGTTGTTGGTTAGTCTAAGCCAGGAAGAACGGCTTTGGAGTATTTTTGTGCTTTTTGCTTTAGCCTTACACTAGTAGGCTTAATTATAAGGACATATATCCGTTATCTGCATACCATACATTCAACCATACCTAATCAAACAACCTGTGCATACTTTATATTGTTATACTGCTATTTACTGTCAGTTCTTCATAATATGGTTGATGAATTATTATATTTGGAATAACGATAAATAACCCCGAAACCCAATATTCTTGATATACCGAAGGTAAGAGAGAAGGGTTACATATAACAATTGTGACTTATGTTAAAGTGGTTTGAAGTGAATCTAATGTTATTTGATAGACCCTACATGATTCGGTCCGTGTTCCTTTTATATGTGACTAAAATCAGTGAAGATCGGCAGATTAGTGTGCAGTATTGTGCAGCATTGTGTATGAGTGAGACTGATAACGAAGCATTTCCTAAAGAATGCGCCATATATGTGAATTGTAACTAAGCCATATCGTTGTGAGTAGTTTAAGTCATAACTCTGTTTATATAGATAGAGCGCCACGTCCTAAAGGAACTGTTAATATTCCCCGAAGGTGAATAATATTGTCAGAGATTATATAATACTGTCAGTCGAATAATACATTAGGCTTACATAGCAATACGATTAAGCTGTCGAAATCAATCTCCCGGGTATATCCAACGGGTGAATGATCGCGCACAGATTGGTTTCAACTAGTGTAGTGAATCAAATACTTGTTAGAGGCTAAAGCGATTTATTATCTAGAAGACATCCTAATTTGGCGGGTTAAACTGCCAAAGGTCTGAAAGCGCGAACAGGTATATTTACTTTTGTGATTCAGGATGAAAATAGTGAAGTACACATTCATGATGCCAATATTGAAATAGATGAACAAGTAGTAAGCATTGGCAAAACAGCACCACCGACTGAATAAAACCGAGAACCAAGTTATAGAAACATCAAAAATTGTAAATCTTCCTAAGGAGTGTAAAGTTGAGCGGGTCAGTTTATGTAACAACAAGATGAAACAAAGTTTCAAACAGAATAAATTCTATCTAACTGTTTAGTCTGAGTGGAATATAGCGAAGATTAAGTTGGAGGAAATATTTCATCTAAATCTTGTGAATATAGCGACGATTAAGTTGGAGGAAATATTTGATCTAAATCTAGTGAATATAGTTAAATATAATAAGAAGGACCACAATAAACAAAATTTTGATCATCAGTTGTTTGCACTTATTGTTTTTTTGGAATTATGTCACTTTCTGGATACAATTGCTGGGCTAATTTAAAACATTACTGGTCATTGGAATTGGATAAGGATATTAGATATGATCTAGTAAGGTCAACATACCATGCCTAGAATATGATTCCAGGAGATAAATTGTAACTTTTATGTTTAACTTTAACTTTTACAATTTTTGGATACAAACAATGGATGCTGGCATCCTCTTGTTGCTATCCATATAAAATCCAGCTTCATCTGTGTTCTCCACACAATTACTGTCTCAGGGATTTTGTGCCACAGGTACGGATACTGTAGAGAGAACCGCATTGGGAAATGTTCAATTAGTTCGAAAGTTGAGACTAGTAAGAAGATGAGTAGTGAGTTTGACTTCTGTACCAATACTAATTCTGGAATCGAAATTGTGTCCTGGAATGACAATAATGTTGTAACATTGATCAGCAAAAGCTGCTTCAGAGTGGAACAACCCGGGATTGATCCAAGTCTTCTAAAGTAGATATCAAGAGGCCATATGTTGTAGGCCAGTACAATAAATTCATGGGGTTATTGATCTTGTTGATAAAGCTCTGAATGATTGTCGCCATCATATAAGAGGAAAGGAAAAAAAAGAAAAGAAAAAGAAGGGACTGACCTTGGATTAGGATTTTGTATTGGCCATTTTTAATTGATAGATTCAATATTTCCATGATGCGGCCTGGAAGCTCTATGAAATGAGCTGTCGATATTTTGAGTACTGTGGACTAATTACATTATTTCGTCACACGATTACTTAAGTGATGCTTTGGAATAAAATACGGTCAGAATTAAGAAATTATTTTATTATTTTGATTCAGAATATATATCGCAGAAAAGGAATGAAGTGGGTTTGGAGGGGTTTTATATTAAATAAATCATTACAATATTAATTTGCACACTTTCAGGTACTAACCATCAGGACATGTATCGCATGACACCATGCAATTAGGAAGCATCCAACCTGGGTTGTTTACACATTCACCAATATTTGCCCAGTAAGCACATGATGGATGATAATCTCTACATAGTGGCATATCTGAAAAAAAAAAACGATGTATGATGATGAGTTGTATCTAGTGTAATTCAGAAGCTTGATTGGAATAAACGACAAAAATAATGAAAAATATTACCATCGAATTATCAAACTATCCAAAGAAATATCCTATTTAATCACCTACAAATCTGATACTCACCTTAAGGGGAGGGCGAGGGGGGGGGGGGGGGGGGGTTGGTAGCCCCTCATGTGGTAAAATTTTCACATATTTTGTTTTTTGTTTCATCTGATGCAGAATTTAATGGGGATTTCAAATCTTAAAATGGCTTGGCGAGATCTTTTAGTTTTCGAATTATTGCTGTCTTTCCGTCTGCCTGTTTGTCCATCAAAATTTAGAAGACAGACAGATAGACAAACCGTCATACAGATATATTAGATACCACCAAACATTAAAACTGACGTCGGAAATTAAATCACCGACCCGAAAATCCCCATCTTGATAATTTTAGATCTTAATAAATCTTAGATCATAGTGAGTTGGTATGATACCAACATGGAATTTACCAACCAATTTTGGTGATCTCGGCCATTGTTGCCTCATATACTATTTGTGCGATAGAGCATATGTGTCATCCTGGAGAATACTTTGCACAACGGGCTTCAAAAGCGCAGCAAAGAACAAAATGAAAATCAGTCCCGAAAGTGAGATAACTCACAATCAAATTTTGGAACTAAAACTCAACAGGCTATAAATTTACAGCAGTTGGTCGCATCTAATTGAAGTTTTATTTCTCGATAAACTTTAAAAAAAAAATTACTATTGAACTTGAAGACTGTTTTATTCATGCATATGAATGTTGAATGACAATTAGCACAAATTAATATAATAAAACAAATTAATATAATAAAATTAATACAATAAAACACAGAATCTCTGAGGAATACCGTTGTATAACAATGACTATAGAGGAAACATAAATAAATTGATTATGATAACTGTAAATGGGGTCTAATTGAGCATGGGATGAGATATTCTACTCTGCGAAATGCTCCAAGGACATCAGGAACGGCGAACTTCGAAGATTGTTGGGTGAGGAAGGAACTGTGCAATGAAGGTAGTGCAGCATTGTTGTTGCTGGCTGACTGCAGATCCAACAGACATATGAGTCGCATGGCCGCCAGCATTCAGAGTAGAGCAAAGGCGCTGGTGGCAGCCGTTTGAGACTAGTTGTGCAGCGGCACGGCGATGGAAGCCAGTAAGGTACTCCAGGTTAACTGGACTCTCGGCAGGATTGTCAATGGCAATCAAAATTGATGAGGAGGAATCATACTTGCTGATTCCACACCACATTTTCCAGTAAAACGATCTAACTTTTTGCACATGGTCAAGGTTTATTGGATCGCCGTCAAGGAATGTGGAGCAACCGTATGTGACTACTGGAAGAATCAACGTGATCCACAGATGCTTTGCAGAGTTGACAGATATGAGCGTAAGCTTCACTCTACCGGCTAAAAGGGCACATGCTGCGAAACCTTTATTGTAAAGGTGGCGATAGTGACTACTTGGACCATTTTTTGTTGATAGAACTTCTCCTTGATAGTTGAACGATGAGGCAAATTCGATCTTCTGACCATCGTACCATAATACGTCTGATTGAGCAAGGCAACCGCCGCATCTGAATTTAACTGCCTTTGTCTTCAGGAGGTTGATGTGTAGTTTGTTTTGGAGGCAATAAGTTTCCAGCTTCTTTAGACTTTGTTGGACTTCTTCTAAAGAGTCGGATACAATTACCAGGTCGTCAGCATACATGATTACCATGCATAACACCGTAGAGAGAAGAAGGGGGAGATCCGATACAAATAAGCTGAAGAAGAGTGGGGAGAGTTTGTCTCCCTGAATAACCCTGGTTGTTTGCGAGATAGGTTCTAATACATAATCTCCGATACATATACAGATGTAGTTTATTGCTAATATCGACCAGATCGCAGTGATAAACTTTCTGCTGATTCCCAGCCTCGACATTTTCAAACATAAAAGATGCCTGTCTAAACTGTCGAAAGCTTTCGTGAAATCTATAAATACACAGTAGGTGTGACCACCTGGAATAGAGAGAGATCTCTGGATGCGCTGGTGGAAGACCGTGACAGCCATTATAGTGGACCGCATGCGGCGGAAACCATACTGGGCGTTGTGCAAAACGTTGCAGCTCTCCGCCCATGCATATAGTCTGTTGCCCAGAATAGCAATGTAGATTTTCAGCAGATTCGAAAGGAGAGTGATTCCACGGTACGAGTTTGGAGAGGACCTTGCACCTTTTCCCTTGTAGAGGGGAATGAGGTATGAGGTCAACCATGCAAGTGGGCGGACCACGAAATTAAAATACATCAAAAATAGCACCATTAGGAAGGGAAGTAAATGGCCGAATCCAGTTTTAAGCACCTCGTTAGTGATTCCGTCGGGTCCAGGGGCTTTTCCGTTTTTCTGATCATTTACAGCTTTAGTTAGTTCGGTGGCAGCGATTGGAGCATCTAACTCGTCACAGTTATTAGAGTCTAAATCATGAAGTTCTTCAACTATATCACGATTTAGGAGAGATTGGAAATGGTTCTCCCAATCCTCCTCAGAAACTTGTTGCTTTTCGAGTTAATTCTTAGTATTTTCCAAAAGGAAGATTTATCCTCCTCACAATCAGAGATGAGCTTAGCTTCCCACTATGCGGAATATAGTTTCTTCTTGTCTGGAATAAGATTCATGTATTGGCGTTGCCGGAATGAGTAGTTCTCACAACTTTCTGCAGTTCGCATACACTTCATCTCATGAAAGGACGAAGTGAGTTCACTCTTAGACTGGTAACCGGTAGAATCAAACCATGGTTTGGACTTCCGTTCGCGTTTGGTCGCCTTGGAGCAAGTTATTGCTGAGGTAACATAATTGTAAGCTTGGTCGATTCCGTTCGATAAGGCGTTATTGAATTCTTGCGGGTACAAAGAGTCTTCCAGCTTGTCGGGGTCGATTTTAAGAATCGGAACAGCCTTATGCGTTCTATCCGCGCAATCATGGTCAAGCGAAATCTTGATCGAGATCCACTGGTGCTTCGTGTTTATCGTTGGGGTAACCGAAAGCGATGATCTATCAAGAAGTGAAGCGTCCACGAAGACGAGGTCTACAGTGCTCTGACTATTCCCGCTATGATAGGTGGCTATATTTGGATCATTGAGACAGTGTAAACCAGCACCGAGCAGTCCGCAGCTGAGAGTTTCACCTCTTTCCTCAGACTTGTCGAGGCGACAGTTGAAGTCTCCCGCCAGTAAGATTGGTTTTGAGCACTTAACTCTGGACGCATTTTTGGTGTTTATAAGTTCTAGTAAGATTTTACATACTTCAGTCTTTGGTTGGAAATATGCAACGATAAATAGAAACCTGTCTGTTTCAACAGAAATAATATTTTCACCGGAGTTTCGGGCTTTACTTATCGTAGCGATCCTTGAGTTCATAGCAATTGAAACACCTCCTCGTGGGCGACCCTGATCTCCCCTCACAGAGTCTACATTGAAACAAGAGAAACCTGGAATCACCCGCTATTTGTTAGGGTTTCCATATGTAACAGTACATTGGTTGACACGAATGTGTCGTCCACTGTTGAATCAATGGTTGACCCGGCCCCCTCGACATTCCAAAGTGCAATATTACAGGTATTTTTATCGGGTTTAGATCCAATTCTCAACGCATCGGTAGATGATGTAAATGGGAGTTCCGATCAATTTCAGGTTGTATAAAGTTTGATACTTAGAACAGAATTGCTCGTGTCTTATAAGACTCCCATTATACTGGTACGCTTTGGAGCATCCTGTACATATAATAACAGATAATAACAGATAATTGGGTGCTATTAGGCAACGTATTGCTGGTGATCCGATCCTTGTTTGGCAGATTTAAGTTAGCCCGGTCGCTAGAACCAAGCAAGTGGCATCTTATCGTAGTGACTTCTGGCCACATAACCCCATAAACACAGCATTGCGGGAGTTTTCATCTGGACAAACTATGTGGAAATTGGCAAACTTGTTAGGTTCATCGGAGTTGCTTTATTACACGAAAACACCGTTGTGCACGACATTGAATGAATCAAGGTGTTGCTTAACTTTCTCGACAACAGTGGTTGAAGGGATTAAACCAACTCGGACATGGAATCGGGGGGGGGGGGGGGGGAGGGAGGGAGGTGGACGAGCCCCAACCTCGAGCATAGAACGAGCATATATATACTCGAGCAATTTTTATATCAGGGTCATGCATCATAGCCACCTAGAACATTATCCTCCTGTCCATAGAATGCATGACGTTGTAATACCTTTGTCGTGATTTCCCTTAATCAGGACGCAAATAACTCGTAAGTTTGACAAACTTCAACAAGGTAACTGATCCATTGTATGCAGCCGAATTTGCCTTCACGTAAAACCATACTGGTGCATACACTTTGATAATGTATTCAGCAAGAATTATCAGCTGCTCTGATGGTGAAGCTGAAGATACATACAGACGCAAAATTCTACAAGCCAGAGTTAGCCAACGGGAATGGTGTAAGGGACCAGGACAACGGTTTGCAAGGGTTTTCGAACAGAATACCTGTTTAACAGCAGCACAAATTTCATACAAGTAGTTTTGATCTGTGCTTAGATCCTTAACAACCTCCTTAGAAAGTTCTGGGAGTTCTGGTGAATTATTGATTCTGTAGTTATCCATTACAGGTAATTCCGCAGGATCAGTTAATAACAGGGCCTTACCTAAAGTAGCAGTGAACGATCTAGGGCCACTTGTTACTCCATCTAGGGAAACAAATAAATGGCGCAGTGGCAGTTCATTTATGTGGAGTGAACAAATGAGCCATTGAACAGGATGTTCAATGTAACATTCTAGAAAGTGAATTATGCCCCCAGCCCATCCTGAGTTGACATTTGTGCCATGACAACCAACTGCACCTAGGTTATCAAGTGAAATACTTCTCCCACCCAAATAATCTGTAATAGCTGTTGTAATTGATCTACCATCCTTATTCTCCAGTGATGCATGACCAATATACTTCGAACCTGGCTCAGAAACTAATGAGTAATGATCTTCTTTTATTACAGTTAGATGAAATGAGCTATCTTTCTTTACTTAAGTCAAAGTGTCATCACAACAGCCATCAAAGTAAAATCCCATAATGTTATATTCAGCAGATTCAATTTCGTAGGTCCGTAACTTTTCTCGTTCACGTCGAAGCTTACTGCGATCAAGTATACTAGTTGTATCTTCTGTATTTATGAGGCCAAGATCTGCTAACACAGCTCTAACACTCATTCCTACTATGACCTTAGAGTATTATAACACTCTTGGCTTCACATATTAGATTAATACAGTGCACTAATATAATCGCCATTTTAATGGTAAAGTATGGGACAATTTTCAATTGGCCGCCAGGATATTTCTGAGGGAGTGAAGATGAAACTAATTGTTTTATACGATGACGCAACACAAACGTGCTTTGCATTTCACTGGGTGATTAGGCTGAGTTAGATCTCTGTGAATAAACTAAAAATTTCACTATTTTAGGTAAAGTATGGGACACACTTGATTAACTTTATCGATTTCATTCCAGAGGAATGAAACACTGGTGAAATTAGATGAAACCAAAAAAATTCGAAAATGTGTTTGTTTTAAATTTGGTACTCGTTCAGAAATATTAATTTATTGGTCATAGGTAAACGAATAACTGCGGTGGTGGGATTGGTATAATATCGTCGGAGACACTTTTTTTAAACTCTTGTAGCTAAAGATTGAAAGCAAAAATAAAAATTATGGCTCACCCAGTCAGTGGTCGGGAGGTGAAACTAACTCTGTTTCAAATTTCAAGCAATCTCATTAGGATTTGTAGAAAAATTAGGGGGGGGGGGGGGGTGTCACCGAATTACGACACTATTCTGGGACATGGTGTATATAAGTATATAAGTATGTAAGCACCAAAATTCGGACGTGGCACTTCAAATTTTCAAAATTGCTATATTCGTTATGCATAAACAATTAGTTATTACTGCAGTAACAAATATTTACTTATGCATAAACAATTAGTTATTACTGCAGTAACAAATAGTTACTTATGCATAAACAATTAGTTATTACTGCAGTAACAAATATTTACTTATGCATAAACAATTAGTTATTACTGCAGTAACAAATAGTTACTTATGCATAAACAATTAGTTATTACAGCAGATTTACAAAAAAATGTTTTCTACTGTGGCAACAAGTAATAAAAAAATATTTTATTTGTTGTAAGTCACTTTTTTGTCAAAGTCGTTAACAAGTTTGCTAAAAAAATAACTCTTTTTTTGTTGTAAATTCCATCATGTTTGCTATCAATTTTGATACATATTTTTGTTCTAGAACTCATTTTATATTTTTTACACTATCTAGTTTTTTCTAGTTTTGTTGTTTTATAAATGTTATGAACGTGTTAGTTATCAATTTTGAAAAAGAAAAGAACTTATTTGTCTAGAACATATTTTTATTTGTTATACTAGCCACAGTAGGTTTTTTCCACTCTTTATAAATGTTATAAAACACGTATTAGTAATAAATTTGATAAATATTTTTGTTCTTGAACACAATTTTGCTATATAAAATATTTTGCAAAATCACCATCCAAATATTTGTTCTAGAAAAAAAACCTCATTATAAAAGCCTGATTGAAACGAAAAAAATTGGACAAACTCTGGGTACCCACGGTGTAGTAATGCACGTATTTCACTATGTAATAAGACTCTTCGATGGACGTTACAATTTTTGAAAGTTACAATTTTTCGGCTAATCGTTTCTCAATAAAGGTTTTCTGGGGCGCAGAATCCATTGGAAAATATTTAACAAATATCTGATTACTCTAAATGGCTGTTTTAGTCCTCTACGTAGGCAAAAAATGAAAAAAACAAGTAACCAGCACTTTCCATTTGAACACAAATTTTTTAATTCACTTATACGATGCAATAAATTCACAATTTCAGTTTTCCTGGGGCGCTAACACTAATGGAATACATTTCTACGTTTCTTCATTTCTACTCGTAAGTTTCGGCGTAATATGTCAAATTTTGGTGATAGCACCAAATTGCTTATGCGTCACTAAAATGTACTATACAAGCTAAATACAAATACAAGTTAATTCGTTAATTGTTAAAAGTGTTAATACAAGTCAAGTCTAATTAAATTTTTACTTATTCCATTGAATTCAGAAGCTCACAAACCCGTATAACGCATGAAACAAGGTGATACAATCAATTGATATATTTGACGGGTATAAATTCGGTGCTCGCCAAATTTTGCTCCCACTTCCGAAAAATACAAGCTTGAGATGTCCAGTTAGATAATAATTTATTCCATTGAATTCAGAACCGCCATAAACCTCAAAATGTAAGATATGAGTTGTCACAATCAATTGAACTATTGAATGAATTTTTCAAGATTTTGTATTGGCACCATATTTTGCACAAAGCACCGAAAAATACAAGTTTGATACGCTGGTGCAACTGGTATATATTCTATCTAAACCAGAACCCCAAAAAACCCATATTGCGCAAAAAGCAGGTTCAAACAATCAATTTACAAAATTGACATATTTCAAAATTTAGCCCTTGCCGAAAAAAACAAATTTGAAAAATTAATTTATATGAATTCCATCTAATTGCAAACATAAAAAAATTGGTAAAATCAAAAATAGATATGATGTTACAAATCATATTTCAAATATATTTATATATTTCAAAAAACGTCTCAAAAAAGTGCCAAAAGTAGGGTTAAAAAATGGTGCTATAACTCGAAAACATCTCAATATTTTAGAAAACAGTTTTCACTATTAGGAAGGCAATAAATTTTTAGGAAAAGTCATAAAATTCCAGATTTTAATTTTAAGAAATTTTAAAATTTCATATTGAACCCCACCCGGGTTTAATAGGGTTAGTTATTTCTACTGCAGAAACAAATAATTGTTACTGCAGTAACAAATATTTGTTACTGCAGTATCAATAATATTTATTACTGCGCTATTTTTTTGGAGGCAATTTTATTGTTTCATATACGTTTTTATTATTTATATTTCGACCCATTTGAGACGCCACAATGTATAACACTATAATTATTTACATTTTAATTCACTTAGCATATAAAAAGCTCTGACTATTTCTTTATTAAAAACTACATGTCAGGCTATGACATATAATGAACAGTTAGTCATTAACCCATCCTAAGACACCTTTTACGAAAATTGTGAATTTTTTTATAATTTATAATTATTCATAAACATTGATATCCTATAGCAGATAGATTGTATATTTACCCATATCCTCATCATGGAGAAATAAGAGAAGATGTCCAATCTCATGCGCCAGGAGTGCTCCAGTTTTTGCAGAATTTCCCAAATCACCCATTACAATAATTGCTGTATTCATACCATCATCTCCAGAACAGAAGCTCGGATTATTAGCACCTCCATCATAACCATCTAAACGCCTATATATAATAATAATACACATTTAATGTAATTAATGTTATATCTTATACAATTTGTACAATTAGATGAATAGAATACAATTAGATGAATAGAATACAATTAGATGAATAGAATACAATTAGATGAATAGAATACAATTAGATGAATAGAATACAATTGGATGAATAGAATACAATTAGATGAATAGAATACAATTAGATGAATAGAATACAATTAGATGAATAGAATACAATTAGATGAATAGAATACAATTAGATGAATAGAATACAATTAGATGAATAGAATACAATTAGATGAATAGAATACAATTAGATGAATAGAATACAATTAGATGAATAGAATACAATTAGATGAATAGAATACAATTAGATGAATAGAATACAATTAGATGAATAGAATACAATTAGATGAATAGAATACAATTAAATGAATATAATACAATTAGATGAATAGAATACAATTAGATGAATAGAATACAATTAGATGAATAGAATACAATTAGATGAATAGAATACAATTAGATGAATAGAATACAATTAGATGAATAGAATACAATTAGGTGAATAGAATACAATTAGATGAATAGAATACAATTAGATGAATAGAATACAATTAGATGAATAGAATACAATTAGATGAATAGAATACAATTAGATGAATAGAATACAATTAGATGAATAGAATACAATTAGATGAATAGAATAAAATTAGATGAATAGAATACAATTAGATGAATAGAATACAATTAGATGCATAGAATACAATTAGATGAATAGAATACAATTAGATGAATAGAATACAATTAGATGAATAGAATACAATTAGATGAATATAATACAATTAGAGAATAGAATACAATTAGATGAATAGAATACAATTAGATGAATAGAATACAATTAGATGAATAGAATACAATTAGATGAATAGAATACAATTAGATGAATAGAATACAATTAGATGAATAGAATACAATTACTACTACTACTACAGTAGGTCGAGCGAACTCGGACAGTGGAAATGAGATCCTTCCAGGCTTCCCGATTCTCCATAGTTGTCGCAATTTCGTTTCTCCCAAGTTCAGTATCCCTTTCAAGTTGATCTATATATGTTATGGCCGGTCGTCCACGACTACGCTTTCCATGAGTTGGTTGCCAGAGATGTAGATCTGGTATGACCTCATCTTTACTTCGCCAGCAGTGCCCACTGAATCTTAATCTGCGTTCACGGAGGGTGGTTGGTACAGGTGGTATTGTACCATAAAGCTCGGCGTTTGTCATGTGTTGTCTCCAGCTGATGTTTAGGGCTGCCCTTAGTAGTCTTGTGTAGCAACTATCAATTCGTTGTTCAAGTGATTTATTCAGTGTCCAGGTCTCACCCCCGTATAAAAATACACTTTCCACTGTGGCTCGAAAGAACTTAGTCTTCAGGTGCCTGGAGAGATCTGATTTCCACATGGTATCCATTTTTGATAGAGCTACCCAAGCCTTTGCTTTCCTAACTTCTATGTCCTTTTTGCTACTCTCTATCCATGATCTAAGGTACTGGAAGTCATCGACCTTCCTTAGTTGATTATTATCAATGGTTGTCAAGTTGCCATCAACATTAAAGGTCATGAATTCGGTCTTTGTAGCATTTATATGCAATCCAACCTCCTTAGCAGCCCTCTCCACTTTATTTAGTAGAAGCTGTGCATCTGCTAGCGTATTAGAGAGCAGGGCGATGTCATCCGCAAAGTCGGTGTCTGTGACTGTAGTTGCCGGATATCTACTACTTCTGCGTTCTTGAAGTGTGAATCCCAGATCTTCACCCTTTGTGGCCGTCCTCATTGCGTAATCCAGGACAATTTCAAATAGTAATGGTGCTAATGTGTCACCTTGGAGTACGCCAGCCAGGATTGAGAAAAACTCAGTTTCACCATCTGGTGAGAGTATCTGCGCTTCTGTGTCACAATATAACAATCCAATGCCAGCAACAATTACTTCTGGTATTCCATAAGCTCTTAGGATTTCAAGCATTTTACCTCTACCTCAGAACTTTACTTCACCTCACTTTACCACAGAATACAATTAGATGAATAGAATACAATTAGATGAATAGAATACAATTAGATGAATAGAATACAATTAGATGAATAGAATACAATTAGATGAATTTAATACAATTAGATGAATAGAATACAATTAGATGAATAGAATACAATTAGATGAATAGAATACAATTAGATGTGTTGTAAGAGTAGTACAGGACAACAGACCATTTGTTTGTGTTTTAAGTGGGTTGAAAAAAATTTATCATGTCTCATGGAAATAAACTGTATTGCGGATTTATATATTTTCAAAAGGCATTTTTGACCGTGTGGAACGCGATGCTCTATGGGTGAAACTCAATTGCCTTGGATTTTCAGGTTATTATATTATATATATTATTTCAGGTTATTAAGAGTCTCTATGAAAGTGTGAAGTCGCGAGTGAAATGGAATGGGGCATATCTGAGGCGTATGACTGCTTTTTTGGGCGTATTGCAAGGGGAATGTTTGTCCCTGGTACTTTTTATTCTTTTTTCTCAATGACCAGGAGGCTGAGCTGAGACTTGGCGGTGTGAATGGTATCACCCTATCCCACTTGCAGCTATTTCTATTACTTTACGCGGACGATCTGGTACTAATAGCCACCACAGGATCGGACTTACAGAGATCTTTTGATATCTTGGCTTCTTGGGGCTTATTCGGAGTATTGGGGCCTATGGGTTAATCTGGTCAAAACAAATGTCGTAGTTTTTCGGAGAGGGGGTTTATTGGCGAGAGGAGACAAGTGGTTTTATAAAGGGGAGAATGTTGGTGTACAGTACATGCACCACATAAGTCTGTAAGTGCTAACGCGGGATTTCCTTGGTAAAGTGACACCATACCAGTGATTTCTGAAAGTACCAATGTGCTAACTCAGTAACAGACTTTAGCAACATTTAGCAACACCAATTCTGCACCACCCGCAAGAGGGCTCAAGTGTTCTAAAGTGCTAACTTACTAAAAACAACAATAACAATAGTAATATTAGCAAAGTTAGGAGTTTGAAATCTGTAAATCTTGAAAGATAATGATTAGGTGTTTTTGTGTTGAATATTTCAAGACACCATACATCATAAAATGCTAACTCATTATTCGTTCTTTGGGATGTGAAAGGATATTGAATATATTATAATATTAAATATGTAATCATTTGTTTCAAAAATATCAATATTTATTTAGTTTCAACAACGTCAATAGAATCAAAAT
>JAUCBJ010002630.1:0-20788 GCA_032718475.1 Nemertoderma westbladi | reverse complement strand
TTGATATCAAAATCTCAGCATGGGTTCCTACAGCATAGATCTACTTGTACACAATTATTAGAGTGTATCACCGACTGGACACAAATGCTTGATAATCGTAAGAATATTGATATTGTTTATATTGATTTTGCAAAAACTTTTGATTCGGTGGTGCACTCTATAAGCTATTGGCAAAACTGTCTTTAAGGTATCTGCGAAAATTTACTACAGTAGGTTGGATTGGTGCATTTTTGGCTAACAGAACTCAACGAATAGTGGTTGGTAATTGTTTTTCTGAAAATTGCAAGGTTACTTCAGGCACTCCCCAAGGTAGTGTTCTGGGACCTGTCCTGTTTCTGATTTTTATAAACGACCTTCCGGTGCTATTGGACTCTGTTACAGTTAAACTATTCGCTGATGACGTTGGACTATATTCTCCTGTTGTCGCTAATTGCAGTAATGATAATCTTATTTCACAATCGCTTAACACGTTAGGTACAGTACCTGGGCTATCAGTTGGCAGTTAGGAGTGGCTGCCCAAGTGCCCAGTTATACACATTGGTATTACAAATCCTTTGTTAACTTATTCACTCAATGACAAGCCGATTAAATCAGTTTCTCATTGTAAAGATTTAGGTATTACTGTGTGCGACAACTAAATTCGATAAATATTGTCGTGAAGAAGTAGCTACTGTAAGGCTTATAAAATCTCTAACATGATTTTTCGTTGTTTCTATACGAACAACGAAAAGGCAATGCTTTTAGCCTACAGGGCATATGTTAGGCCTTTACTAGAGTATTGTATTCAAGTATGGTCGCCGTTCACGATGGGTAGTATCGATCTCATTGAAGGTGTGCAACGTTAATATACGAGACGTCTTTTATATTAATAAGTTTCATCATTCTGGATTTTTAGTGTATGGCCCCCCATAAGTGCAGTTAAAGCCTGGGCGGTCTTCTCCCATTTTATAATTACTTATAATTTAGTGCATGCATAATTGATTATGTTTATCGCATGAATGTTTATTTTATCATGGTCTGAGTGTTAACAGTAATAATAATAATAATAATAACAGGGCCTACGAGTCCAGTAAAAGCTATTTGTTCTGTCTGATAAATTAGTGTGAGCGTAGTCCTGGTGGTGTATGAGAAATTTTCTATACAACATCAAACTATAATTAGCAAGTCGTTAGACTTGATTACTGTAAGAATTTGATGGCAGAAAAAACTAATTGTTGACTACTGGCTATTGACTACTGGCTACTACCTACTGACATAGAGCAAAAACGACTCTAAAACGATTTTGATGATATTTTGCATGATCCATGAAAATAGATTTCTATGGGTACTTGTGAAATCGCGGATTAAATTGAAACATCTCAAATTGTTTTATTTCGAAAAATAGCCCAAAAACACAATGCATTCAATAGGAAGGGCCAACTAACAAAGAAGTACTTTATGTGCCAAGTATTATCACTCTACTCTACAACCCAGACAGTAAGCAAACATTAACTGGTTTAGCTGGCTATTACAGTCCCAGCTGAATAACTCTTCCGAATGCATCCTATGGAAAAATCTACAAGGTTACTCACTCTACTATGTTAATTGGCGTGCAAGCTAAATGGCTGTTAGTTACACAGTGTGTTGGCTACTATTGATTGCACTGCGCTCTCATCTAATAATAATTGTTTTATTTTGAAATCTTTGTGTCAACATTAATACTGTGGAGGCTGTATGCTTCTTAAAAGGCTGAATGTTTACTCAGCCTCATAATGATTCTCCATAAGGCTAACATTATAGTTTGAAATATAAAAGGAAAGGGTAAAAAAACTAGCCAAGCACAATCATATTGATTGTTTAAGTTCGACAATGCGAAAAGGTATAAACTGTTTTTTACCATTTATTTGAGAAATATATTGATATATCCCTAGCAGCACTGCCATGTATAAAAAAAATAAAGATCTTTTTTGAGATATTTCAAAGTAAAAATCATTTTTATGCCGATTAACAAATATGACATAGTTAAACACATACAAAGAGATAGTCGCAAATATTGTTAACATTCAACAATGTATGTTGCGATTGCAACATTTCGCGATGCTTTGCAAAACATCGCGATGCTTTGCGAAACATCGCGATGTTTCGCAAAACCGTCGAATGACCAAAATAAAAACGCCTGTAAGTCACGAAGTCACGAGACATAATAAGGATAATTTGAGCCAAGTTTGAGCAAAATTGAAGTATACATGTTTTTCGCACTTCGCATTTAAAGTCTTTAAAGCTACATTAAAAGAGCTATGTGGAAAATATAGCACAAGTATCACGATATTATGAAAGAGCGAGACAAGAGCTTTCAAATGAATACTTATGTTGCATGTTTATTATGAGATCTTCATTAATAATGCCTCTTTGTATACTTCCGGTCCGACTGGAAATCAGCGAAAACCTCAAACTTTGAGGTGGCACATGACCCACTATAACTGTTAGTAGATCATGGGTGGCATATCTTGTGATTGCACGCAGTTCAAGATCTAAAATTTAGCATGAGTTACTTACTCAATAAGTACTAGCTCTCCACCAAATTTCAAAAAAATCCGAGCACCTAAGGTAAAAAATCCTATAAAAGTGTGATTATTTCGTGCGGAATGTCCCTGCAGCCGTAAAATTTACATCACATTAAGTACACGTCCTGGAGTGTCTGTCTGTAGATTTTCCGGCAAATTGAAGGAAAATTGAGGAAATGGTGCACATTTGAAAACAGGCAAAAATTGACTTTTCGAAAAAAAAGCCATATACTCATGAGTCATGATTTTCTATCGTGCTGCTCGAAGCGGAAAATCACCTAATTAAAATTTTTTTTTTCTATGAAGTTACACATAGGTCAGAGAATGTCTGTGTGAAATTGAGACAAACTGGTCCACAAATGGCCACTGAGGAAAGGTGAAAGGCAGAAAGATGTTTGTCACTGTGCCTAAAATGTGATAGAATAGAACCCCAACGCCCCAACCTGTGTCCTGGGCCTGGGGCGATGAGCAATTGCCTCTGTTAAGCCTCTGTTAAGCTAACAGAGAAGATTTGTTCGCTGATAATTTTAGTCGGTGAGTTATTGGTAATGTTAGTTCTCTGTCTGATAAGTCACTGATAAAGGGTGAGTTTTACGTTCACTGATAGTTCTCTGTGAACTAATTGAGAACATTTTCCTTAACAGAGGTAAAACCTCTGTTTAGGCTATTAGCAGAAGCACGTGTTAACACACCATGTAATATTGCCAACTGTAATATTTAACATTAACATGTGGCGTGTTCAGTTTGACATAGAAATTGGTAACAGGCGTAAACCAGTATATAATAAGAAGTACAACCCGTTATCCCAATTACGACAATATGATTTTTTTGAAAGGTTCAGGTTTTATCCTGTTCATTTTGAAGAAATTCTTTCAGTTATTCGTGGTGACATCATGTTAGATCCAAAGAAGGGTGTTTCCTGAAATACAGTTGGCTATACTACTACCAGGTACTACGCTGATGGAGGGTATGCCAGAGCTGTTGGAGATTTACATGGTGTACACCGCACTACAGCGGCCAAGATCAGTCTTCAGGATTTTATCTCTGGAAATGGATTGTTTTCGGCTGGAACCCAGTTCAAGAAGCGAACTGGAAAGCTATGGACTCATAGTGGACCCAGTGGTCACAAGTCCCAGATAGACCATATCCTGTTTCGTAGGAAATACAGGAGCTCTATACAAGCCTATAATGCATTTACACTTCGACCCTTCTCCAGTGATCACCGCCTTATTGTGGCCAAGGTAAGACTTAGTCTGCGTGCTAGCAGAACAACGAAATCTGCCTTGCCGCAGCATGACTGGTCCTCTCTGTTGCAACAGCCAAGTGTGAGATCCAGCTTCACACTACAGCTGAGCAACAGGTATGAGGGTCGAAGTGTAAATGCATTACAGTCTTGTATGCTCTATACAAGACTGTAATGCATTTACACTTCGACCCATGGTTGATGACGCCTATTGGGAAGCCACTTACTAGTTCTCAATTGCGGTACAACAGGGCGCATAAGAGGACGCGGTCGATAGTAGAAAGGGTCAATGGAGTTGTTAAATCTCGATTTCGTTGTCTATCCTTGGAGCGCAAAATACTTGCTTGCGCATGTCTACACAATTATGCTATCAGGTGTAATGTACCACTTGTTCCAGTTGATGCACGATATGATGAAGAAGAAATTGCTGATCGTCAATATGATGTTCGGGCTACTGTGGAGTACGACATTATTGGTAAAGTTGCACGAGATCGAATTGTGGAGAGATTTTTTCAAGAGTGAACAGGCAATAAACACTAAACAGAAACTACAGTACAGTAAGTTCATTAAACTTCGCGAACGGTGATGTAAAAGTCAAGGATTATCAATAATAAATTGATGAAAATTTAGATACGTAAAATGAAATAATAAATAAATATAAGAATGAATTTAAAAAAATTAAAAAATGTATTTTTAAAATAAATTTAAAAAGTATTTTTTTGCAGTTGTACTGTAGTAGGCCTGCATTTCTTTGAAAACTCCGCACCAAATAAATTAACACGAACGCAAATTTGTTAAAGTAAAATAATTGAGCACTCAAGACTCAAAGTGTAACAAACTTTGAATTTTGGGTGATAGGCATCACATTCTGGAAAATGGCCACAAACAATGTGAATAGAAATAGATCGTACTGTAGACATAAAGGTTATTCTGCCAAGTTTCAGCTCCGCATATAACCGGCAAGTCGTAGGACGTTCTAACGTCGTTCTAACGCAAAGAGTCTAAACTTTAAAAAGCCTCTAACTCCATTAATAGCAGCTACAATTTTTGCTACCGCAACTACCGCTACCGCAAAAAGTAACTACCGTCCTATCCCTGCACTACACTAAGGTTCCATCTTGGTGTAGTCAGGTTGCATTGAATTCACATCTCTCCAGAGTTCAATCCTTGCATGGGGGCTCAGGCAATTTTCATTTCGGCAAGAATTATTTAAAGGGACTAACCAGGGTGCATCTCTTCCCACTAGCATACCGAGGAATCGGTAAAGGGCGTGGCCATATCTATGCCGGACTTTGGCACTCCCACCTCTTCCACCCCACCCCCCCCCCTCCCCCCCAACCAAAAGACCCTACCAAACGGATAAGTTGGCGACGGTCGAAAACTATGACTGGTCTGCAACTCTGTGATTAATGAACTGACCGGTAAATCAGTACAGAATAATATATGATTGATACACACAGATATTGGTTTCACCTCTTACTGTACTTGGCCTTCTGTACCCAATGGATGCGTTCCTATCTCTGTCCACGTGCTCCCCTGCCTGCTATAGGCTTACATACTGATTGTCACTTTGGCACTCGCTGTGAGTGTCCCCCCCCCCCCCCGCCGCTAGCCTTTACTAGCTGTGTTCTCCCTCCGAGGTGGTTTGACCTCTCACCTCTCTCTGTGGCTTTAGGGCTTGTATCCCCCCCCCCCCCCCCAAGTTGGTTATGAGGCGAGATTATTATTGGTAATCTAGTATCCCCAACTATATTGGTAAAATGCCACTGGTCCCATTTTCGGGTGGATAGTGCAATGGAATTGAATCCGCTTACATGTACATACGATTTGTGGGTTTTAAACACACCACCTTCAGGGGGACGTGAATTCAAGGCAATGGATTAAACCGCTACGGCTTAATTAAGATAACTTCTGATAGTTAAATTTTTGAGGAATTTTTTTCTACTTTCTTTCAAGGGAGAGGCTATAACCACACGGTCTCCCCCTCAGTACGCTATTGTACTCTTCCTTACACCCTTACTTGAGTGGTAGCTAAATGAGTACTGGAGTTTCCTCATGTAATTCTCTGGGACCGCACTGGAAATAAGACTTTGTGCGTAATCACTGGCCTACCGGCCGAAGAAAACTTGACTTTTACTTTACCTTCACTGTAATCTACTCCTTTTCATTAATATAATAAATTTAATTATTGAATCGATGCTATCAATATTTTAATTAGGAGGCCCCTATGTGAATTAGAATGGATTTAATAAAATTTTCGCTAAAAAATAACATTTTTCTGATATTATATTTTTTAGAGCAATGGAGCCTTAAGTTCCACAGGCGTCTTTAAATAAATAATGTGTCTCTTAATACGTTATTTTAAGGCTCTACAGTATTATGCAGCTCTTTAGGTTGCGTTGCTGAGTATATAGTTGACCATGCGAGTACACATGAGTAGATCAGTATAAACAATATAGACAGTATAGAGTAAACATAATCGGGATCGTGGGTGGTACTACACATTATCAGTGGATGTTTTTATATTGAATCATTAACAAGAATAAAGGGATGCCGCATATGGAAATTTTCATACATCAAAGGGACCGCATATGGAAAAGTTAGTTCTCTGTTAATGATCTGCTCACCCCCTAAACAGAAGGCTAACAGAGAACATTTAAACAGCGAACTAAAATAGGTAAATTGCTCACCAAATTTGCACTCTCTGATAAAACCCTCTGTTAATGTTCTCTGTTTAAGTTAACAGAAGACATTAACAGAGAACCAATTACTCATCGCCCCTGGCCTGGCAGGAGTGGCAGCCTGGTGGTTCCAATTTAAAATTTCAGTACAGTAGTACACCAGTCAGCAGTACTGCAGTAGGCGCTATCCATTTCTGCATTTTACTGAATTAATTTATTGTCAGTTCCATAGGGCCTTCTCCTGTCACTTGTAGGCATACTTTATACAGTTATACCGTGTGACCGACCGTAGCTATAGCTGGTGCTGTGCTGCTAACCGTCAAACCGTGCGTACCGTATAAACCATAAACCAGTAAGTAAACTGTAGCCATACTGCCAGACTGCTGATTTTCTTCCCAGAGTACCGGCAGACCGGTACTTTACTTGGTTGATTGTTGATTTATGTCTGACTGTCTGACAGTCTGAAGGACACCAGTACTGCAGTAGGGTACACAGGCAGACAGGTACAGAAACAGAAGTGCCTGTACCGTATGCCTAAACAAACAGACAAAACTGCAAGACAGACTGCAGGACTGATATAATACTGGAATAATAATAATATTGTTAATTTTTGTTTCTGATACCAACCAATCCTGCAATCACCGTTGCCGTTATGACTAGCAGCAGTACAGCTGAACTCGCCCTTGACACGGCTTTCTTCCACCCACGGTACGGTCGCATGGTAGACGGCATGTTCAAGTGCATTGACATGTGTCAAGATCTCGCTTATCCTCGCATATTTAAACGCTACGCTAAGAATTGCTACAACGGCTGCACGCAGCACATTATATCCACTGAGCGAACGCTCTTGGGGGACACCGCGTCTGGAGTAGATCTCGAGGAAGTCGGGGAGAAGTGGAAACAGATTCTAGTAGAAGCTCCAGAGGCTGATTAATTAGTAACATTATAATTGTACCGTTAACTGATACGCCTATCGGTGTAGTCTGCAAACTGCAACCGGTCTGCCGTAGTGGATTTTTTTCTGTTTCCTTTATTCTGTTATTACCGGTAACGGCAGAACGGCCAGACGGTACCGGTACTCAGGCAGTCAGGAACTCCATAAACTATAAACAGATTAACTCAGATACTAACTAAAACGGAGCATCGCACTCATTACTGGATTAGACAGTAGGGTATCGTAGAGATCATCTTCTATCTGTCTATTTTTCCTTAGACAGACAGACGGTACCGGTACTTTGATAGATTTTTGTCATTTATAGACGTTCTTCTCCCAGCACTGCACACTGTAAACTTTAATGATTTTCTCTCGTAAAATGGGAATATATTTTTACTCCCTAAATTTTAGTTGCAATCGGCTGGTAAAACAGCGATTGGTGAGGTTTTTAACGAAGTATACGATGTTATCTAGCCGTTTATTCGCAAAACCTCAAGAAAATCCCCGACTTTGTGACTCTCCGAGTAAATTATTTCCCTTATTTTCGTTAATTTCTCGCCATAAAACCATCGATAACGTATCTATAAATAAACCGATGAAGGAAGATGGTACTTCTCCTAACATTCCCCGTCGTAACGCCCCCATCCCCCCTGCCCCCACTGATGCCCTCTCTAACGCCCATGCCCCCACTGACGCCCTCCCTAACGCTCCTGCCCCCACTGACGCCCCAGACAACCTCTACGACATTATCGGCGGTCACCCGGGATTGAACCCTCGCTCTCTACGCTATGCCTACCTCCGCCGACAGAACGACCTCCGTTACAATCGCGCTCCCAAGTCCGCCTTCGACCTGTTGGAGGTCAGCTACGCCGTTTTGGCGCACCCTGGCCGGCGTGCCGCCTACGATGCGAGACTCCACGCTGGTGAGCGCAACATAAACGTGTCTACGTTGGAGTACCACCGCAGCGGGTTTAACGATTACGACCTGAGTCTCAGATCGGAGCGATTAACCGCCGATCCCGTCAACGTCGTCTTCCTCTTCATGATTATCGTTGTCGGGACGATCCTAAAGATTTGGTATATGAATATAGTTTGTCATGACGAGGGCGGTAAGTCGCCTAGCGAGGTGCGTCGCTACGACATGCTAGATGAGGAAATCGTAAATGCGTTGGAGACACATCCCACCTGGAAGTCAGTAGTTCTACCACCTGGGAAGTCATTTGTACACCCTCCTGGTAAGGGCTAAGCTAAATCCCATTCCCAGGGAAGTCATTGGTTCTATTCCACCCAAAGGGAAGTCATTGGTTCTATTCCTACCCAAAGGGAAGTCACTGGTTCAATTCCTACCCCAAGGGAAGTCATTGGTTCTATTCCTACCCTAAGGGAAGTCATTGGTTCTATTCCACCCAAAGGGAAGTCATTGGTTCTATTCCACCCAAAGGGAAGTCATTGGTTCTATTCCTACCCTAAGGGAAGTCATTGGTTCTATTTCTACCCAAAGGGAAGTCATTGGTTCTATTCCTACCCTAAGGGAAGTCATTGGTTCTATTACTACCCAAAGGGAAGTCATTGGTTCTATTTCTACCCAAAGGGAAGTCATTGGTTCTATTTCTACCCAAAGGGAAGTCATTGGTTCTATTTCTACCCAAAGGGAAATCATTGGTTCTATTCCTACCCAAAGGGAAGTCATTGGTTCTATTCCTACCCAAAGGGAAGTCATTGGTTCTATTCCTACCCAAAGGGAAGTCATTGGTTCTATTCCTACCCAAAGGGAAGTCATTGGTTCTATTCCTACCCAAAGGGAAGTCATTGGTTCTATTCCTACCCAAAGGGAAGTCATTGGTTCTATTCCACCCAAAGGGAAGTCATTGGTTCTATTCCTTCCCAAAGGGAAGTCATTGGTTATATTCCTACCCTAAGGGAAGTCATTGGTTCTATTCCTACCCAAATGGAAGTCATTGGTTCTATTCCTACTCAAAGGGATGTCATTGGTTCTCCTAACGTTAACCATTTAGGGTTTATTCTTGAGTATTTATTTACTAGAATCACCTTGTAAATTATTTCAATTTTTACGTTAAGACTTATTAGTTAGTTTTATGGTTTGCGGTCGTAGTAAGTAATATAGTTTATGTAATTAAAATGTAATAAATTAGTTTTCAACTCAACTTTCATTTTGTTTTTATTACCTTAACTTTATCGTGATCTTAACTCAGGTGAGCTTTCATCGTCTGGAGACTGGAGTCGGGAGGTGGTCACTTTGAAGTCAAATACTGGAATAAGAACATTATAAGTTATGTGAGGAAAAGTGGATTTTACAGAGATCTTTAAACACCAACACCACCACGTATTAGAAAATTAATTGTATGAATAAGAACATGAAAGTGCTATTAGAAGTATATAATACATTTAATCAGCCAACATGATTAAATAAGAACAGGTTATAGATAGAATATAGAACGGTTCTCAGATCTCATCAGCTAACAGTAGAAGTTTGAATTCATAAATTATTGTTCTGGAAAATGCAAAACGATAAGGGGGCACCCAGATTTGAACTGGGGACCTCTCGATCTGCAGTCGAATGCTCTACCACTGAGCTATACCCCCACGAAATAATATTTACAAAACATTTCGCATACAATACAACTGGATAATTGAATGGACGAGTAATTGTTGGCAATGCTTGATTGATATTGGTAACTAGCTGGGAATACCCGAGGTGGGTTACCTGGTATCCCGCCGGTACCGGTACCGAACGTCAATTAAACTTTTCGAAAAGTGGCCTATTACGACAGCTCGTTAAAGTTATACACATATGCCAAGTCCCTGCGCCCGTTTTGGAGGAGTTCGAGCACAACAGAGAGAGAGAGAGAGAGATAAAATTTGACTTTTATAGGTATAAACAATTAAGTTGAAATAATATCAAGCGGAATTGGGTAACAAATTACCATCATTTGTCCAGTTATAATGTGTAGGCCTACACAATGTTCACTTAGTGCAATATCACTCAATTGAGTTCAAGGGGGACCATAAACTTGGGTCGTCATCATGCAATAATATTATTTTCTCAATGGCTTTCCTGATAACAATGTGACTTTTCACAGGTTGGCACCGGGCAATTTTTGCAGCTAAAATATAAATTAATGTGTATTAGTGTTTAAACGGGATCAGACTTTTCGGGATTTCCGGGACCGGGATTATCACTCTCGGGATCCCGTTTTTCGGGATCGGGATTGCAATTTTGGATCAAATTTCTCAAAGGTAATAGTAGTGACGGGTTTTGGGTATCACTCACTTTATCTTACAGTTCTGAAATATTAGTAAGATAAAGTTATGTTAAAATTGTTTTGCAATTGATTAATGGTTGGGTATACCGGCATATAAATTCTAATTCTCTATAATCAATATATTTCCGTTCTGCTGGAACTATTTATCAGATATTCAAGAAATTTACTTCACTATTTATAGTTCGGGATCCCGTTCCGGATCGTTCGGAAGTCGGGATCGGGACCGGGATTGCATTTATAGCCGGGATCCCGGTTTTTCGGGATCGGGATTCCGTTTAAACACTAGGCCTACTAACTGTGTAGGCCTATGCAGGTTGCCATGGAAGCGAAAAAGTAAATGTTGAGAAAACCCAATTGAAAGTTTCTAATTTTATGTAAATGGCGTAATTTTCAAAACATAAGGTTAGTTCTAAATATCTGCCAAATTATAAGGCGGCAGACCAGCTAATAAAATTGTCATGGTTGCTGTTTTCATTTCCGTTACCAGTTTTAAAGTTTGACATAATCTAGACTATCTGTCTGCGTGTATGTCTGTCTGTCAAAATATACGGAAGTACTTCTACAAACATCAAAAATGACACCAGAATTGAAATAAACGACCAGGATCACCCCCATAGCGATAAATTTATTTAGGTATGTGTTTCATTACCATATGACCAGGAATAGATTGCCGTTATTCAGGTACCTGCCCTCCCACCACTCCTTACAGGGTGAGTCAGAATTTTTAGTTTTGTTTCCCATCTACGGCGATGCGATATTGCACCAGTTTGTTGTTTGTTTTGTTTATGTATGAATATCCATGTACTGTACTAGTATTATTATTATAGGCATTGTATTTTTGCCCAGCTACAGAGATAAACAAAATGTTCCAGAATTGTGTATTTATTAAAATTAATAAATATAGCCTGCAGGCAGGGTTTTTTTTCTAAAAATGTTAGTGAAATTTATAAATGAAAAAAGTGACTTCTAAATTTATTGAACTTGTTTAGAAATATTTCTAAAACAAAATATTGAAAACAACAAATTAAAAAATATCAACTTTATTACAGCGTTTGAAATAAAAATACCTATAAATTAAAATTTAACATTAGCCTCATTTACATATTATTAATGTTTGTTCGTTGTTCATTTACCAAAATCGAATCTTTGAAACTCTAAATCTGATTAATCTCCCTCAGCTTCATTTGTACCAACTTTTATAATATCAAATACACTCATTCATTGTGGTATTATTTCTAAGTAGATTAACATAGACTGTATACAATCATCACAGTCTAAGAGTGTTTCACTGACATTCCCGTAATAATTTATAGTTCACAATTTGAAAGATAATCTTTAATTAAGGCTCTTATTGTACTGTACCAATCCAACACCAAAATGATGTAGAGTATTTCTTCCCAATAAATGGTTTTAGTTTACCATATCTGTATTAAATAGGGTAGTAGCCAGTGCGGTCCCCCCAGAACTATACTCCCCAGAGGAAACTCCAGTACTCATTTAGCTACGTTTAAGGATGCAAGGTAGATATTTTCAAATTCAATTCAAATATTTTTAAATATTTGGAATCCAACCAACGGACCAACTTTCCATCATCCCCAAACAAAAGAAGAATAACTGCGGTGGAACTGATGCTGGAACTGGAACCTCTGGGGGCAGTTTTTTTAATGCTTGTTGCTAAAAAAAATGAGAGCAAAAATATAAATTCTTACTCACCACCCACTAAGTATTCGAGAAATGAAACTAACAACTCGCGAGTGTAGTTATTGGTCTATAATTTTGCGTTCCATAATGTTGATAATATGCTAATACTGTATTTCGAATCGCACATCGAATCGTTCCCAACTTTTTATTCAGAAACTATGGTGGAGTAGGAATATAGGAATCTCTCTATAGGCTTCCCTTTTGCTGTGCTGGAGTAGGCACCTCGACTGCGGTTGTAAATGTCTGTCTTTTCTCAGTATAGGCCTACAGACCGTTTTAGACGAGGTAAAAATTATCTAAGATCCCATAGTAAGTGTTGCATGTTGCCAAGGCATATTACTTCATGTTAATTTGGCAAAGATGCTATAAAATTATGGCTATCTTTATTAAAACAAGTATAACCTGCATCCAAAATGTTAATACACTGTACATTGATTGTCTCAATGTATCTCGGCGGTTGAAAGATTACCGGTATGTCTGGATTGTCTGGGTAGTTCATAGACAGACATGTTAAGTTGGTACAGTAAGATTCCCTGGTCAGTCAGTATCCATGGGAACAGATGTGTATTCCTGTACATACAGTATCAATGGACGAAGGGTTGGTTGGTTTTTGAATTTGTATGTTGACCTATGTGACGGGATCAAGGGATCCCGACCGGATCAATAAACTACGCGTCACCGTTTGTCTAGTAGCTAGGCCTAGGCCGTTGTTGAAATAATAGAGATGAGAGTTCGTTGTTGTTTCTTGATACAATAGCTGAATATTAATACAGTGATAATAATAGCACAATAATGTACTTAGTACAGAATTCGATGGATACCGGTATGAGTGGATATATTGGTGACGTTGGTGACGGTGAGAAATGTCACCGGTCTACACTAAAACCAATAACTGAATAGCCAGACCGGTAACGGCATAATATATATGTAATTACTTCTATACTGCTGTGGCCTTTCACCTAGTGGATGCCCTGCACGCCCCTATTGGCTAATAACCTACTTCACGTCTCCATTCTGTGGGAGTGTTTCCCCCCCCCCCCCCCCCCCCGGTTGGCCCCTGCTGGTTGTTTCCCCTTCCGAGGTGATTTGACCTCTAACCTTCCCTTGTGTGGCTTTGGGGTTTGTGTTCTCCCCAGTGTTGGTTGTGATACGAGATTAGTTACTGCTAATCTCGTATCTCCAACATTGCTGAAAAGGTGCCACTTCCCATTTTATGAGGGTAATGCGGCGGAATTGAATCCGCTTACACTCCCCACCATGCTATCTTCCCGGTGAGAAGATAGCAGCATCTATAAGTGCGCTTCAATTCCGCTGGAACCCGATCTACTATCGGGTGTGGGTGGAGTTCTTTTCTTGGAGTCGGCTTTCCAGGCCGCTCCCTCTGGGTATGATATTACTACCCCTTCTTGGTGCAACCGCAACCTATGTTGCACCAAGACATCTGGCGTCTCTGTTTGAGACAATTGTGGAATCCTCACACAATTTTAAAAACTCTCTCACTCTGAACTCTAACTTCTCACTCTAACTCCACTCTAACTCCACTCTGCTCCCCCCCCCCCCCACATTCGAATTGCACTCCTCACACTCTCTCTCATCCTTTCAACACCTCCTATCCATACTTCCCTGTGCTCCTCTCATACTCCCAAAGTGTCAAGTTCTTATGCTACCCCTCTCTGTGCTATCATTGTACCTACCTTGCTACTTACTTCTTACTTACTACTTACTATGTAACTCTCTTGCTACTTACTTCTTACTTACAACTTATTGACTCTACTAGTAACTCTCTAACTCTACTAACAGTACTATGTACCCTCTTACTCTCTTTCTACGTGGCGCTTTCGGTGCCCACAACCCCTCTACTCTCTTTCTATGTGGCGCTTTCGGTGCCCACAACCTCTCTACTACTACTTTCTACGTGGCGCTTCCGGTGCCCACAACCTCTCTACTACTACTTTCTACGTGGCGCTTCCGGTGCCCACAACCTCTCTACTACTACTTTCTACGTGGCGCTTCCGGTGCCCACAACCTCTCTACTACTACTTTCTACGTGGCGCTTCCGGTGTCCACAACCCCTCTGCTACTACTCGTGGTATGTCAATATACCAAACTCCCTTACTGCCTACTTCTAACGGTACTATGTACCCTCCTACTTCCGTGGTATGTCAATATACCACACTCCCTAACTTGCCTACTTCTAACTCCTCCTCTTACTTTCTTTTACTAACTTCTATTAACTTTCTAACTACTTACTAACTTTCTAACTTTCTACTTACTATCTAACTTCTACTAACTATTACTTTCTACTTACTATCTAACTTTTACTAACTACTACTTCTTACTAACTTCTTACTAACTTCTACTTATTTTATTATTTTATTTTATTTATATTTCTTATTTGTGTGGGAAGGGCGTCTCGCCCTCATTCCCACCCCCCTCAGTCCAACACATTGGACGACTAAACTCTAAGGTGCCCCTTCTTCCAGTAGGCACTCTCCCACTGCCCCCATATATGTCCTCTTATTCTTCGCCACACTCTCTTTGCCAATTCCAACTCACTAGGAATTGGTTCTCCCTCTTCCGCCACCCTAAGATCGGGTCTTCCCGCCGCCTTCTTGACTTCCTCATGGTCCCCTAGCAGCAAAATGCCACCCTTCATCTTGTCATCTCCTGGCGGTAGAATGAAAAGAAACCGAAAGAACAGACAAAACAGAATGGACAATAGTAATCCTATCCCTTTCCACCCTGTCTTCTTGTTTGGCCTCCCCCTTTTCGGTATGCCTCTCAACCGGACTGGCGTCTCCTCCGGACACTCCTCCAGACACTCCTCTGGACACTCCTCCGGACACTCCTCCGGACATCTCGCCGTCCACTCTTCTCCATCCCCATACCGATAGTTGCTGGGAACATCCTTGTTCCACCCCATCGTCTCTAAGTCTTCCGCGTCGAATCTAATCTCCTCCGCCCACTCTCTTGCTGTTACTTCCCCTCTTAGCTTATCTACCGACGGTATTTTTTTGGAACTATCCTCTATCTTTTCAACACGCTCCACTATGCGTGGTTCCAGATCTATACCCATCTCCTGGTATCTTCCCCCGGGCCGCTTTTCACATGGGACTTCCCCATCGCCCGTCTCTGGTTTCTCCTCTACGTCCCCAACGGTGCCTGATAGCATGCACCCTGATGTCTCCGACACCCTTAGTGGAACCTTGGTTTTAATATGGGCCGCTAAGCGTCCATCCGAACGGTGTGAGAATCGCCATCGGATTCTGTTGTCTGTCTTCCCCGAAAATCGTCTGTACTCATTCGTGGGCCGTCGGGCAGTCCATACCCACTATGATGGATACCTTCGAGATGTCCACCTCCGGTATTGAGAGATCGATATCGTCCAGGAACCGGTACTGCTCGACCTCGATGTTATTTGGTCTCCTGGCATTTATATTGATCGATTCTATGATCTGAATGGGGTCTATGGTTGCCCCATAGTCACATCCCGGTGCTATTGCTGATATCTCGCACCATCCCGTCCTCATCTCCAGGACCTCATCCTTACTCGAGATAGTAGTTACCGCCACCTTACTCAGCCTCGTTTGTAACCCTATCTCCTCAGCCACCCAATTCTCCACCAGCGTGAAGCCTGCTCCGCTGTCGACCAGCATTAATGTTGTGACTGATCGGCCGCCCCTTCCTGTTATCTTCACTGGCACTACCCCGAGTAGTACTTTCCTCTTTCTCCTTGCTCCTGTCGTGCACGTAGCCATTGTTTGGCCTCCAGTCTCGTTGTCTCCTATTGGTGAATCTCTACACTCTCCGGATTTGTGTCCTTCTACCACGCATCGATGACATAGTCCGTTTGCGTCCGCGTAGGCTACACATCTTGTTTAGGCAACGCTTGCCAATGCTTACAACTCATGGTCTTATGGGTTCCATCCCTATGCAATTGACATTCGAATCCTGGATTGTAGCGTTCCCTGTATAGTCCTTCACGTATCGCGCATATGTTTATATCTACCGATTTAGTGTTTTGGTTGTTTGGACTCGGCCTACTGGGTGTGTTGGGATTTTGTTTGTTCGTGGTGTTATTTTCTTTCTGTCCCTGCCACGGTATGGCCCTACTCCCAGCTATCTGTGGGCTTGTAGCCCCCTGTGTGGCCGCATGTGGTAGCGACTGTCTTACTCTCGGGAATGGATCTGCCGGATTATGTTCGGGTTTATGCCTATTGTATTTGGTCTTCAGTGCCTTCCCCAAACTATCCTCACTATAGACTGGGTCTGTAATCAACTCTGCTTCGTAGTTGAGGAAGTTTGACATTTCCTCTAGGCCCGGTTCCGCACCTTTCTTCTCCCGAGTGGAGACGGTGATCTTCCTCCACTTGCTCCGTAGCCAGATCGGCAGTGCCTGCGCTATCGTGGTGATGTTATTAGATGCGTTGAGTTCGTATGGCGCGTCTAGCGGCTTCAGCACGATTAACGCCTTCTCAACCTTATTCGCAAAGGTCTTTATACTAACAGGGTTATCCTGTAGGCCACCCGATGTTATTCCCCTTAAGGTCTGCCGGATGATCTTGGCTGGGTGTCCGTATTCCCTGTCTAGGGCCCGCCATGCAGTCGTGAAGCCACCCTCGATGCCCTGATACTGCCTCACGATGTCGTACGCTGGGCCTCCAGTGTATACCTGTAGATATTTTAGGCACTCCGCCTGCGTCAGGTTCTTACTTAATATTTCGTTGCTGTACATGCGTCGGAATTGCAGGTATTCTTCCGGTCTGCTTCCGTCGAATTTAAATGGTTCTACTGGTGGTAATTTGATTCTGGTCTTCAGTGCATCGATAAGTGTTGCCATTCCCATTGCCTGTGCTTCCAATGGGTTCGAGGGATGCTGTACAGCTTCTCCTGTTGGGTGCGGTCCGCCCGTGAGGCATGTTGACTTTCTCTGTCTCGGATATATCATTGGGGTTAACGGCCCCCTCCATATCTCCGTGTCGCGCAACCTGTTCTCATCCAGGGGGTTCGATGTTCTTATTCCTGTTTGAGTGTATTGTTGATATTGTAATGGGGGAATGTCACCCTGTCCCCCCCCTACCGGTATTATGTTTGGTACTGGGGTTGATGATAATATATTGGGGCCCATACACCTATCTGCAATAACTCTCCCCTCCCCTGGATATATGTTATGTCCCTGCATATTATAGTCATGCTGCTGTGCTAGTACCGATATAGGCCTATCCTCTTCTTGCCTACCTACCGGTATGTACTCCGCACTTCCGGATCTAATCCCATTGTTCGCGCTACCATATCGCCTACACTATCTCTCCCAGCATGGCATATAGTATGTGCAGTAAGGCCTACAGTATGTCCTGCAGTCTGCATGTCCCCTTCCGGACCGAAGTTTAACCTTCTCGAATAATCCAAGAAGTCCTCCCCACAACTTCCGTACTCTCGATCGGCAGCTATATCCCATCGGGAAGTTTCTCTTCCTCTCCTGTTCTCTTCCTCATATCGGTACATTCTGTACCCTTCTCCTAGTGTGCGGTGCGTCTCTCAAGGGCGACGGCAATCTCCCGGAGTTTGACCCCACTGACTCCCTAACTCCATCTCTACTACTGACGGCTCGCTATCCGTCCTCGCTCTCCGGTCGCTCGTAGCGACACTTCTTCTATTCTCTTCTCTCCTTCTCTCTTCAGTGTAGCATCCCCGCTCATGAGATCTCTCGTCGACCTCCCGGTTAAACTCCACTGTTCTTCTTCTCTCTTCCGACTGACGTCTTCTCACTCGCCCGCTCTCGGCGTCAACATCTCTCTCTCTCTGCCCGGCTGGACCCTCCTTAGGGGATACTCATCATCCCCCTACTATTCTCTGTCATCGGGTGCCGCGGTTCACTTAACTCGCCCCGCACATTATCCGCCGACGCTCGTGGGACATTCTCTGCCCCCCCCTCTCGCCACTAATCTCTCGTGGTGGGGCGCCCGTAGCCCCCCCCCCCCCACCCGCCACTTCTTACTTCACTACCTCTTACTTCACTCCTACGTCCCTCTTGTGGGACATTATCTGCCCCCCGCCCTTCTCGCCACTAATCTCCCGTGGTGGGGCGCCCGTAGCCCCCCCCCCACTTCTTACTTCACTACCTCTTACTTCACTTCTACGACCCTCTTGTGGGACATTCTCTGCCCCCCCCCCCCCTCTCGCCACTAATCTCCTGTGGTGGGGCGCCCGTAGCCCCCCCCCCCCCACTCGCCACTTCTTGCTTCACTACCTCTTACTTCGCTTCTACACCCCTCTCTAGTCGACGCACTGTCTCTACGCGGCTGGGTCTACTCACCCCCGCCTCTCCCTGCCTAACTACATAGCCTTGCAGGCTCCCGTCGGGGTCTCTCACCCCCGCTACTCCCTGCATACTAACTACGTGGCCTTGCAGGCTCCCGTTGGCCGGACCACCTGTGTCTCCTACATTAGTATTAATAGCCCCGTTATCAATATTATTATTTAAATTATTTAAATTAGAATTATTATTATTCTGTATATTTAAATTAATATTATTCGGATTATTTTGAATATTTGAATTAGAATTATTATTTGAATTGTTTGTATTTAAATTTAAATTATTATTACCGGGTAAAAGGTTATTTCCTGGAATAAAGGTTTGGTTAGGGTTGTCCACTACGGTACTATTAATACTAATTTCTTCTAACGTATTATTATTACCGCCCCCCCCCCCCCCCGCCCGTACGGCTACACCAGTATTGGTTCTGTCATCCGGTCCCTGTAAGTGGGGTATTGACAAACGTTTCCACAACTCCTGGCTCCTTGTAAATACTTCCCGAGCCAGCCTCACTCTCAGATAATCCCAACTGCGCCAGTTCTAGTCGGCGCTTCTGCTTGGCCTGATATTGCAGAAGCCCCCTTAGCCGGGCATGCATATCATCCCGCATACGCTTTCCCGCTCTCTCTCTCTCTCTCTATCCTCTCATAAACTGTGGTTCGCTAACTCTGTTTCTCTCGCCACCCGCTCGCTACGCTTGCTCTCTACTCTCGCCTCCCGCTCTTTATGTTCGTTCATTTCTCTCTCTATCCTCATTGCCTCTCTCACTTCTCGCTCTTTACGCTCATTCTCTACTCTCGTCTCTCGCTCTTTACGCTCGTTCTCTACTCTCGTCTCTCGCTCCTTACGTTCCTCTGCCTCTCTCTCTTCTTGCTCTCTACAGTTCTTCGCCACCCTTTCGGCCCTCTCTCTACATTCCCTGGCTAACTCTCTCTCTTTCTCTAACAACGCAGTTCCCTCATCCAACTGCCTCTCTAATTCTTTCTGGTCTAGGGCCACCATGTCTAATTGACACACCAAATTGTACATCCTTTTGCTTTCGCGAAGGATGTAGCGGACTTATCGGTCGCGACAGACTCCCGTCGCCTCCCTGTCCTACTAACTTTCCCCCGCTTTCTGGGGTTCTCGCTAACCGACGAGACCAAATCCTCGGGGTTAACCTCGGGTTCGCCCTCGTGTTGATCTGCCCAACCCACTAATTTAATTCCCCTGGCATCCACTAAATACGGCCCTACGTACACTACTTCAGGCTCCTTAACCCCGGATTGCCACAGTTCGAATAGTTCGGTGGTGACCCCCCTCGCTCTCTCACTCACCAGTTCTCCCTGCCCGAAACGAACTAGATACCGAAAGTGTTTATTCGACTCACCTAGCCGCTGGCTCAACTTTCCCTGATTTACCTTCCCCCCCCCCCCCTCTTTGGCCTCCTTCAACAGTTTCTTAGTGGTGTTGTAGGCCCGTCGAAGCCGATCACTGGTCCCGACGTCCTCTTCGCCGACATTTCCTCCTCCTCTCCTGGTTCGGCGTCGTACCGGCGTCCCCACCGTCGCCATTCCGGTGGGCCATTCGTCGCCCTCGGCCTGTGGCTGGCTGGCTACTTCAGTACTCCGACCGCCATCGTGCGTCGACTCGTCCCTTCCTCGTGGTAGACGGCCACCCTCAGCTTGGGCAACCGGATCGTCCCTCATCGGCGAATCCGGCGTCGCTGGCCGATACCGTCGCGTTGCGGCCTCACGGACTGACGGATCGTTTGGTTGGTATCATCCGGGGTCCGCGGCGGTGTCCTCTCTCCCTCTGATAATCGGGGCTCCTGATCACTCATCTTTACTTGCGTCTGGCAGTCACAGTTTAGTGTTTAGATGGGAATTTCTCACTGTGACAGGATCAAGGGATCCTGACCGGATCAATAAACTATGCATCACCGTTTGTCTAGTAGCTAGGCCTAGGCCGTTGTTGAAATAATAGAGATGAGAGTTCATTGTTGTTTCTTGATACAATAGCTGAAAATTAATACAGTGATAATAATAGCAAAATATCGTACTTAGTACAGAATTCGATGGATACCGGTATGAGTGGATATAAGTAG
>JAUCBJ010002628.1:0-48860 GCA_032718475.1 Nemertoderma westbladi | reverse complement strand
AAAGAATTGCCTATTAATTTTTTATACTTTTGTATTGGACCCTACATTTTTGCATGTAAGCTCAGAATTAAATTCTCATTCGAATGATATATTACACTAAGGTCGGACAGTTTTGGCTGGCCAGGGGGGGGGGGGGGGAATCATTATGGAACACCCGGGTTTCCATAGTTCAAAAGTTATGAGTGATAATGTTAACCTTACTCTGTGCAAGTGTCTGTGAAAAGTGTTGTCTGGAATTGTGTTTCTGACAGTTTGTCTGTCAAAATATAACAAATGCATTCATCTTAGCTAAAAGTTTTGTTATGGTGGTTTTCATGGTCGCTGATATCATTCCAAACGTCAGTTTTCACCTTTTACGAAAATTATTATGTCAGTTATCATTCAGTCTGTCCGTCCTACAATCTGTATGTCAAAATATAAGGACATCATACCATCAAGCTAAAACATTTTTGTTGTGGTTTTCCTGGTCGCTGATATCAATTCCGATGTCAGTTTCCATATTTTCATATTTAAAGAAGTATATTATGTCTGTTTGTCGGTCTGTCTGTCTGTATGTCCATCTGACTGTCTGTCAAAATTTCAGGAAAGCATTCCACCAGGCTACAAGTCCTGTTATGGGGTTATCCTGGTTGCTGATTTCATTTCCGATGTCAGTTTTCTCTTTTAACCCAACCTATTATTTCTGTATGTCTGTCTGTCGGTTTTTCTGTCTTTTTCAGCTATCTGTCTGTCAAAGTAATAGGAAAGCAAACCAACTACCTACAAATTTTGTTATGGGGGTTTTTTAATGGTTGTTGATTTCAGTTCCGATGTCAGTTTTAATTATTACGTCATCAACATTGTCTGTTTGTCTGTTAAGCTGTCGGTAATGTCTGTCGGCAAACATGACACAGTCAAATGTGCAAATTGACTTCAGCTGGATTGTGTGCAATCTAACAATTGAATTAAATAAATTACCCTAACGATAAACTTTATAAATGTGTTTTCTGGAGAACGCAATTTTAAAATTTCAAAACACAAAGGCTTTTCCAAAAATGAACGCATTTGCGTGAAAGTTGGCATGAGTGATGATTGGGTGATGCTTAACACCTCTTATAACCACTTTTAAATTTTCTATGTTATAGCTAAAATATTTAACAAACTTTGTCAATTTTTGGCCATAATGGCTAAATCTGTCAATAATCTGGCAAAAAATCTGTTTTTTTTTAATAATTTTTGAACATGAGCATTTATCAAAATTCTGGTCATAGGGTCGATTTAGCATGCCATTCTGCACAAATGAAGAAATTTTGGGCACTTGATGACAATCCCACTAAAAGCCTTTTCATTTTAAAAAATAATTGCATATATTATGTTAATTAGGTAAAAACTTTAAAATTTAGAAAAAAATATTTTTACAATTTTTTCCACCTATGGTATACACGTGTGCAAAACATCAATTGGATAAATCCAGTCTTCTAAATATGGGGATGAAAATTATTAGAGAATTAGTGACCCCCCCCCCCCCCCCCTTACTACAGAAAGTAAAAACTAATTTATATTTGAATATTTTTATATTCATTAAATCTTTTTGAGCATTTTTAACCAAACTGTGCAGCATCGAAATCACAAAAACAAGAAGCAATCATGGCCAACTCAAAGCACAAATCCTGTCTAGTAGCTCAACCTCTTTATCCTACGAGTGGGTTCTGTTAACTGCCGTAGCTTGGATATGCAAATTCACTGTATTTCTTAGACAACCTTGGTCTCCTCATAGAGAAATTGTTGGATGTAACTGTAAACCACTCCCTTGGCTAGTGAGGACAATGTTGTTGGAGTTCTGGCCTATTCTTCTAAGCGCTCACAACGAACTTCTTATGATAATGTCATGTCATTCTGATCTAATTATATCGGATAATTAAGCCGAGACATGAATGAATGAATGAATAAAGTGGATGAGGAGTTTTTAGCAACACTTTCCAATATAATAAATTCAACAAAATCAGCTTTTCCGATTATAGACTTACTATTAGATACAAATGCCAAAGTCAGCGCGTTACAAGTTCCAGGGTAGAATAAGTTAAAGGCAACTTCTAGAGGTAGGTTCCTAATCCAGAAATTAATCGAGAAACTCCTAATCCCATATAGACCCTCACGTGATCTTCGTTCGAATAGTGCTGGTCTTCTCGTGGTACCGCGATATCGTTCGGAGTCTTGAAACTGGCTCAGAAGAGCTCTATATAAATAGTTAATAATAATAATAATAGGTTGATGACTTCATCAGTGCGTGAATGATAGTGAATGTATACCAGCTGCCTCTTATGAATCCTTCAGTGGAGCAATCATGCAATGGTAACATTTACTGGTAATTGCTCATCCTACATCAATCATCTCCCTCGCCTCTCTGGATGTATTTCCACCATTCATCCAAAGCGGATTTAAGCATGGTGGACAGCCCATGAATTTCTTGAGACGCATCTTAAAGGATAATGGCCTTGAAGATGCGGTTGATCTAGCAAATGTCATGGGTGATAGGGAGTTGTGGCGGCGCAATTTTGTCGACAAGCCGGCACAGCATTCTTAAAAATGCAGCTGCAGTGCAGCATGCCGATCCTAGTAGTAGTAGTAATCCAAAGCGGATCCATTAACATTCATTAGGCCTATCCACTAAGTTAATCTGAGCACGTTCCCCTGAAAGTTGAAAGTTAGTACAATAAGTTTAATAGTGAAGTACCCGGGAAGTTTAGCTCTCGTTCCGCCCAATGAGAGTTTATCAGAAAGTGTTCCTCACAGACAGTACCTATCCTACGCAACCGAATCCTGCGATATTTTAACTTGTAAAAATATATTTAACAATTTAATTACTATGGTATTTCTAGCCCGATCTTTAAGATAATTAAATTAAACTTAATTCTCTACGTAACCATAAGATACTTGGTGTTAAAACCCTCCAAAATAAGTAAAAATCTTTGTTGAATTAAATTAAAAATGAATGAAAAAATAATCAAAATGAAATAAATATAAGAATGATATAAAAATAATTGAAAATAAATGAAATAAATGATAATGCAATAAATGCATTAACAATTAAATGATTTACCATTAAAAGGAGAGAGGGAAATTTAAAATTGGCAACCACACTGTTTGAAATTATTGTACCACTGTCTGACTGTTAATCAAAATAGGCTCGTACGAACGTACGTAACGGTAGGCCTACCGGTAGCGATAACGTTCATCATTCTGCAGTACATTCTCCACCCCTGACTCAGTGGAAGGCGACCTGCAGCAAGGTAAACAACGCCTGACCTCCAACAGCTCTAACCTCTAACGCTTGCCAATGTTGCGGCGCTAAAGTAGCCATGTAGGCCTACTGAAGTAGAAAATAAATATACCAGTCAAAAATTGAATTGTACTGACATGCAGTACGAAAAAACCGGTAGGCCGCCAGGCCGGTTGGATTTCTACACAGCTGGGCACTAGTGACTAAATAGGGGACCCTCCTGACATGATTTTTCATGATTTGTATGAACTGTTCACGGTGTCACTATTGTAAGTAAGTATTTACTTTCATTTCCAACAGCTAACTAGGTGACTCTCTGATTGATAGATTAATTTTTGCCGTTGGTCAGTAGTGCTTATTATTGATTTATTATATAATATTTATTAGGGGGCCTATTGTTAAAAACATTATTATTAACATTAACATTATTCAAGTTCGGTTCAGGCCCTCCCAGCAATCCAGCAATCAGGGCTGCAGGGGGTAGGTAGGGTAGGCCTACCATTGCGGCTCAAGTCGAGCAGTAGTACTGTAGGTTGTCCAGGGGCTGCGTGGCCGTTTTCCCATATTGTTCACGCCACATGTCATAAATTCATCCAGATGGCTGCATGCGTCGGTCATTATGGTGCATGCGGTTGCGCCGGTTATAATGGGTCCAGATCCACAAAGTTATAAGCGCGGATTACACCTACATAGATATGGCGGGTTGACGATCCTGTTATATGTGGCCCAACCATCTGAATGAATTAGATCCCGGTGTGACGCGGTACTGAATCAGTATGGTACAGTAGCAACGTGTTGGTGGAACGGTTACGAACAATCTGAAGGAAACACTCTCCGATTGAGGGACAGATGGCGCCAAACACGCAGCGCTCTGGTACCTCACGGCCTACTTTTCGTTTTGCCATTAATGACACTTCTACACGAACTCCTGGTCCTACAATTGGGAAAGGGGTGGGAAACAAGCCACCATGACGTCACGTCTCGAAAGTACATTACCACTGAATTATGGCTTTTTTCAGCTTTTAGCCAGAGGTAACATTTCCTCCGCTTGGGCTAACTGACTATTTGCTGGCCCAGAACCAGAGCAACTGAATAATCACAGGCAGTGACATCTTCGATTCTGCCCAACACAAAAGGAGTCTGTCACTGACCGTGCAGATTTCTTACTTCGACATGTGTGGCAGCGGAATTATGTTGAACAGTACATAATGTTTCTTTCTGTAACAACTGTACGGTAGGCCTATCGTACAGTAGACACTAGAGTTAGCTGTTGAAAATGAAAGTAAATACTTCACTTACAATAGCGGTACCGTGAGAAAGTGCTGTGCTGTTCATACAAATAAAAAAAAATCATGTCAGATTAGTCACTAGTGTCCATAGCTGAGTAGAGAAATCTGACCCCCAAACGAATTACTTTTTTTCCGCAAAGTAAATAAAAACATAAAGAAGTTTTATATTTATTACACCCAATATTTATATTTTTTATTTGAAGGTACAGTACGTTTTTTAAGTTGGCCGTAATGAGCCATCACAGCTTAAACAATCTGCAATACATATTTTTATATATTTTTTTCTAGAATTCCCGGGACAGGGCCGGTGACCATTGCGTTGCACCTCGCCACTGTCCCTGTTTCCATTCCGGCGAGGAATATGAATTCGGCGACGAGATTCGAGTTGACTGTAACACCTGCGCCTGTAACGGGAGACAGTGGGAGTGCTCCAGTAGGGAGTGTTACGCAACCTGCACCGCTATGGGAGACCCACATTACATCACATTCGATCGTTAGTTACTATAGTTACATGTAATGATAATATTATATTATATTCTTATTATATGTATATATATATTATTATTATATATATATTTATTATTTTGAATGCTAAAAAATAATATAATTGTTTGGTTTTCTGCGCAGAGAATTACTACACATTCCAAGGCAGCTGTTCATATTACTTAGTAAAATCGATACCAAATACATCGGAACACACCGTGTCAGTGACTGCAGAGAATGTTCCTTGTGGGGTTACAGAAGTTACCTGCACCAAAGATATTATAGTTCAGGTTCGTGTTATTATCTTGGAATTGAATAGAAATTTATCAAAAGTCTGAAACTACCGGTACCGACTGGCACATTTCGACGAACTTTTGACGAACTGGCGTATCCCCATTTCTTGCTGAAATTTTTTTTTTGGATATTTAAGGTCATAAATGTGAAAGCCAACTTTTGACGAAGTGGCGTCTCCATAAGTGCATTGGAACGAGAGATACAGCGATACAAAATATACGCTGTATATCTATTTTAGTAAATAATATTTTGACGATGTGGCGTATCAGAAAATTGTTACTGTACGCCAGTTCGTCAAAATATTAGATTTAATTTCTATAGGGTACGCCATATTTCTAGGTTATGTCGTAGGTAATTTCCATACGATATCAGTGAGATTAGAGTGTACCGTTAAGGACAAGTGGACAGTCAGTCTTACACCGGTACATGTAATACTGAAAGTTTAAGTATCATACATATTGCACTACATATAAAATAGAATATACATTAATTAAACAACAGAAAAAAAGCAGTACAGACTGCAGACAGATATATATTCTAGGCCTGGCCTATACATTAAAGTGATGGATGTAACGGTTGCTGAAGATACCGCAAGCGAAGATGATGTTTTTATGGGCTTTATCATTGAGTCCGAAAAGAAGAACTGCAAGATTCGAAAACGAAAAAAAAGAAACGAAATATTCAAATCATATCCGAAAAGAAATAGGACAAGGAAGGGGGAAAAGGTTATCGAACTGGAGGTGAAAGTCGGAGGAGATGTAGCAACCGAAATTTCGGTGGGAAGGTCAATGCCTCCCTAGCCAGGCAAGTTGATATGGATGTGGGAGAGGCTGCGTTTGCCGACGTTGGAATTGGTTTGGGAGCCACAGGGTTGGAAGAGGTAGGAGTTGGTTTGAGAGCCACAGGGTTGGAAGAGGTTGGAGTTGGCTTTTGAGCCACAGGGTTGGATGAGGTTGGAGTTGGTTTGGGAGCCACTGGGTTGGAAGAGGTTGGAGTTGGTTTGGGAGCCACAGGGTTGGAAGAGGTTGGAGTTGGTTTGGGAGCCACAGGGTTGGAAGAGGGTGGAATTGGTTTGGGAGCCACAGGGTTGGAAGAGGGTGGAGTTGGTTTGGGAGCCACAGGGTTGGAAGAGGTTGGAGTTAGTTTGGGAGCCACAGGGTTGGACGAGGTTGGAGTTGGTTTGGGAGCCACAGGGTTGGAAGAGGTTGGAGTTGGTTTGGGGGCCACAGGGTTGGGGTTGGTGTGGGAGCGACATGGTTGGAAAAGGTTGGAGTTGGTTTGGGAGCCACAGGGTTGGAAGAGGGTGGAGTTGGTTTGGGAGCCACAGGGTTGGAAGAGGTTGGAGTTAGTTTGGGAGCCACAGGGTTGGATGAGGTTGGAGTTGGTTTGGGAACCACATGGTTGGAAGAGGTTGGTTTGGGAGCGACAGGGTTGGAAGAAGTTGGAGTTGGTTTGGGAGCCACAGGGTTGGAAGAGGGTGGAGTTGGTTTGGGAGCCACAGGGTTGGAAGAGGTTGGAGTTAGTTTGGGAGCCACAGGGTTGGATGAGGTTGGAGTTGGTTTGGGAACCACATGGTTGGAAGAGGTTGGTTTGGGAGCGACAGGGTTGGAAGAAGTTGGAGTTGGTTTGGGAGCCACAGGGTTGGAAGAGGGTGGAGTTGGTTTGGGAGCCACAGGGTTGGAAGAGGTTGGAGTTGGTTTGGGAGCCACAGGGTTGGAAGAGGTTGGAGTTAGTTTCGGAGCCACAGGTTTGGAAGAGGTTGGAGTTGGTTTGGGAGCCACAGGGTTGGATGAGGTTGGAGTTAGTTTCGGAGCCACAGGGTTGGAAGAGGTTGGAGTTGGTTTGGGAGCCACAGGGTTGGAAGAGGTTAGAGTTGGTTTGGGAGCCACAGGGTTGGATGAGGTTTGAGTTGGTTTGGGAGCCACATGGTTGGAAGAGGTGGGAGTTGGTTTGGGAGCCACAGGGTTGGAAGAGGTTGGTTTGGGAGCGACAGGGTTGGAAGAAGTTGGAGTTGGTTTGGGAGCCACAGGGTTGGAAGAGGGTGGAGTTGGTTTGGGAGCCACAGGGTTGGAAGAGGGTGGAGTTGGTTTGGGAGCCTCAAGGTTAGAAGAAGTTGGAGTTGGTTTGGGAGCCACAGGGTTGGAAGAGTATGGAGTTGGTTTGGGAGCCACAGGGTTGGAAGAGGTTGGAGTTGGTTTGGGAGCCACAGGGTTGGAAGAGGTTGGAGTTAGTTTCGGAGCCACAGGTTTGGAAGAGGTTGGAGTTGGTTTGGGAGCCACAGGTTTGGAAGAGGTTGGAGTTGGTTTGGGAGCCACAGGGTTGGATGAGGTTGGAGTTAGTTTCGGAGCCACAGGGTTGGAAGAGGTTGGAGTTGGTTTGGGAGCCACAGGGTTGGAAGAGGTTAGAGTTGGTTTGGGAGCCACAGGGTTGGATGAGGTTGGAGTTGGTTTGGGAGCCACAGGGTTGGAAAAGGGTGGAGTTGGTTTGGGAGCCACAGGGTTGTAAGAGGTTGGAGTTAGTTTCGGAGCCACAGGGTTGGAAGAGGTTGGAGCTGGTTTGGGAGCCACAGGGTTGGAAGAGGGTGGAGTTGGTTTGGGAGCCACAGGGTTGGAAGAGGTTGGAGTTAGTTTCGGAGCCACAGGGTTGGATGAGGTTGGAGTTAGTTTCGGAGCCACAGGGTTGGATGAGGTTGGAGTTAGTTTCGGAGCCACAGGGTTGGAAGAGGTTGGAGTTGGTTTGGGAGCCACAGGGTTGGAAGAGGTTGGAGTTAGTTTCGGAGCCACAGGGTTGGAAGACGTTGGAGTTGGTTTGGAAGCCACAGGGTTGGAAGAGGTTATAGTTGGTTTGGGAGCCACAGGGTTGGATGAGGTTGGAGTTGGTTTGGGAGCCACTGGGTTGGAAGAGGGTGGAGGTGGTTTGGGACCCACAGGGTTGGAAGAGGTTGGAGTTAGTTTCGGAGCAACAGGGTTGGAAGAGGTTGGAGTTGGTTTGGGAGCCACAGGGTTGGAAGAGGTTGGAGTTAGTTTCGGAGCAACAGGGTTGGAAGAGGTTGGAGTTGGTTTGGGAGCCACAGGGTTGAAAGAGGTTAGAGTTGGTTTGGGAGCCACATGGTTGGAAGAGGTGGGAGTTGGTTTGGGAGCCACAGGGTTGGAAGAGGTTGGTTTGGGAGCGACAGGTTTGGAAGAAGTTGGAGTTGGTTTGGGAGCCGCAGGGTTGGAAGAGGGTGGAGTTGGTTTGGGAGCCACAGGGTTGGAAGAGGGTGGAGTTGGTTTGGGAGCCTCAAGGTTAGAAGAAGTTGGAGTTGGTTTGGGAGCCACAGGGTTGGAAGAGTATGGAGTTGGTTTGGGAGCCACAGGGTTGGAAGAGGTTGGAGTTGGTTTGGGAGCCACAGGGTTGGAAGAGGGTGGAGTTGGTTTGGGAGCCTCAAGGTTAGAAGAAGTTGGAGTTGGTTTGGGAGCCACAGGGTTGGAAGAGTATGGAGTTGGTTTGGGAGCCACAGGGTTGGAAGAGGTTGGAGTTGGTTTGGGAGCCACAGGGTTGGAAGAGGTTGGAGTTAGTTTCGGAGCCACAGGTTTGGAAGAGGTTGGAGTTGGTTTGGGAGCCACAGGTTTGGAAGAGGTTGGAGTTGGTTTGGGAGCCACAGGGTTGGATGAGGTTGGAGTTAGTTTCGGAGCCACAGGGTTGGAAGAGGTTGGAGTTGGTTTGGGAGCCACAGGGTTGGAAGAGGTTAGAGTTGGTTTGGGAGCCACAGGGTTGGATGAGGTTGGAGTTGGTTTGGGAGCCACAGGGTTGGAAAAGGGTGGAGTTGGTTTGGGAGCCACAGGGTTGTAAGAGGTTGGAGTTAGTTTCGGAGCCACAGGGTTGGAAGAGGTTGGAGCTGGTTTGGGAGCCACAGGGTTGGAAGAGGGTGGAGTTGGTTTGGGAGCCACAGGGTTGGAAGAGGTTGGAGTTAGTTTCGGAGCCACAGGGTTGGAAGACGTTGGAGTTGGTTTGGAAGCCACAGGGTTGGAAGAGGTTATAGTTGGTTTGGGAGCCACAGGGTTGGATGAGGTTGGAGTTGGTTTGGGAGCCACTGGGTTGGAAGAGGGTGGAGGTGGTTTGGGACCCACAGGGTTGGAAGAGGTTGGAGTTAGTTTCGGAGCAACAGGGTTGGAAGAGGTTGGAGTTGGTTTGGGAGCCACAGGGTTGGAAGAGGTTGGAGTTAGTTTCGGAGCCACAGGTTTGGAAGAGGTTGGAGTTGGTTTGGGAGCCACAGGTTTGGAAGAGGTTGGAGTTGGTTTGGGAGCCACAGGGTTGGATGAGGTTGGAGTTAGTTTCGGAGCCACAGGGTTGGAAGAGGTTGGAGTTGGTTTGGGAGCCACAGGGTTGGAAGAGGTTAGAGTTGGTTTGGGAGCCACAGGGTTGGATGAGGTTGGAGTTGGTTTGGGAGCCACAGGGTTGGAAAAGGGTGGAGTTGGTTTGGGAGCCACAGGGTTGTAAGAGGTTGGAGTTAGTTTCGGAGCCACAGGGTTGGAAGAGGTTGGAGCTGGTTTGGGAGCCACAGGGTTGGAAGAGGGTGGAGTTGGTTTGGGAGCCACAGGGTTGGAAGAGGTTGGAGTTAGTTTCGGAGCCACAGGGTTGGAAGACGTTGGAGTTGGTTTGGAAGCCACAGGGTTGGAAGAGGTTATAGTTGGTTTGGGAGCCACAGGGTTGGATGAGGTTGGAGTTGGTTTGGGAGCCACTGGGTTGGAAGAGGTTGGAGTTGGTTTGGGAGCCACAGGGTTGGAAGAGTATGGAGTTGGTTTGGGAGCCACAGGGTTGGAAGAGGTTGGAGTTGGTTTGGGAGCCACAGGGTTGGATGAGGTTGGAGTTGGTTTGGGAGCCACAGGGTTGGAAGAGGTTGGAGTTGGTTTGGGAGCCACAGGGTTGGAAGAGTATGGAGTTGGTTTGGGAGCCACAGGGTTGGAAGAGTATGGAGTTGGTTTGGGAGCCACAGGGTTGGAAGAGGTTGGAGTTGGTTTGGGAGCCACAGGGTTGAAAGAGGTTAGAGTTGGTTTGGGAGCCACATGGTTGGAAGAGGTGGGAGTTGGTTTGGGAGCCACAGGGTTGGAAGAGGTTGGTTTGGGAGCGACAGGTTTGGAAGAAGTTGGAGTTGGTTTGGGAGCCGCAGGGTTGGAAGAGGGTGGAGTTGGTTTGGGAGCCACAGGGTTGGAAGAGGGTGGAGTTGGTTTGGGAGCCTCAAGGTTAGAAGAAGTTGGAGTTGGTTTGGGAGCCACAGGGTTGGAAGAGTATGGAGTTGGTTTGGGAGCCACAGGGTTGGAAGAGGTTGGAGTTGGTTTGGGAGCCACAGGGTTGGAAGAGGTTGGAGTTAGTTTCGGAGCCACAGGTTTGGAAGAGGTTGGAGTTGGTTTGGGAGCCACAGGTTTGGAAGAGGTTGGAGTTGGTTTGGGAGCCACAGGGTTGGATGAGGTTGGAGTTAGTTTCGGAGCCACAGGGTTGGAAGAGGTTGGAGTTGGTTTGGGAGCCACAGGGTTGGAAGAGGTTAGAGTTGGTTTGGGAGCCACAGGGTTGGATGAGGTTGGAGTTGGTTTGGGAGCCACAGGGTTGGAAAAGGGTGGAGTTGGTTTGGGAGCCACAGGGTTGTAAGAGGTTGGAGTTAGTTTCGGAGCCACAGGGTTGGAAGAGGTTGGAGCTGGTTTGGGAGCCACAGGGTTGGAAGAGGGTGGAGTTGGTTTGGGAGCCACAGGGTTGGAAGAGGTTGGAGTTAGTTTCGGAGCCACAGGGTTGGAAGACGTTGGAGTTGGTTTGGAAGCCACAGGGTTGGAAGAGGTTATAGTTGGTTTGGGAGCCACAGGGTTGGATGAGGTTGGAGTTGGTTTGGGAGCCACTGGGTTGGAAGAGGGTGGAGGTGGTTTGGGACCCACAGGGTTGGAAGAGGTTGGAGTTAGTTTCGGAGCAACAGGGTTGGAAGAGGTTGGAGTTGGTTTGGGAGCCACAGGGTTGGAAGAGGTTGGAGTTAGTTTCGGAGCAACAGGGTTGGAAGAGGTTGGAGTTGGTTTGGGAGCCATAGGGTTGAAAGAGGTTAGAGTTGGTTTGGGAGCCACATGGTTGGAAGAGGTGGGAGTTGGTTTGGGAGCCACAGGGTTGGAAGAGGTTGGTTTGGGAGCGACAGGTTTGGAAGAAGTTGGAGTTGGTTTGGGAGCCACAGGGTTGGAAGAGGGTGGAGTTGGTTTGGGAGCCACAGGGTTGGAAGAGGGTGGAGTTGGTTTGGGAGCCACAGGGTTGGAAGAAGTTGGAGTTGGTTTGAGAGCCACAGGCATTGAGCGGAGCTGCGATATAATGGTACTGGCTCAACTGGGGCCTATCATACGACTTAGTCGAAAGGTTCCCTTCAAGGTAATAGAATTACAAACAGAAGATATTTTCGATTGGAAATCGTTATCTGTTGGCCAAGGTGTTTTGAGGCAACGGTTGAGCGATTCTAGGAATGACATCAATTGGGTGAACATGGTAGAGTTTGAGTTGAAGAAACAGGAGGCATCAAAACTATATTTCAAATACTCCCATAGCCAGGAAACATTTGATTCCATAACACTGCCAACTAAGAGGAACAGCGATATTGTATTCCCCGTGCAAGCCTCTGGGGGCGGTGGTGGTCCGAGGCTCGCAAGAGGTACATTTTGACGATCTCATGAAGTTATGCGAAGGCAACAAACCAGTCATTCGTCCGCCTTATGACTCATTCTACCGTCAGCTTGCTCACCAATAAAGCTTGAAGCTTAGCGACCAGACCAAGAAGGAGCAACCTTGTCACCTCTAGGGACAGGACATTGTAAACTTTAAAATATACTATAAAATTTTAGCAACCGTAATAACCGTTGTTCTATAATGAATGAGCTTTGTTGAATAAAAGAGTAATACTAATAATATCCAAATTTTATCAATACCAAAAGTTACGAAAATTGAATCAATATTGTAATTCAAGGGGATTATTTCTTTCGAAATACGATTTTAAAATTTTCGTTTATATTGAAATAAATATCGCATCAGAGTGAAACAATAAAACTGTACTTTGACGAACTGGTGTTTACTAGAAAACTTTTCATTAATATTTTGACGAACTGGCGTATAACCAATATGACGTAATAACAAAAATATTCGTGATTATAATAATTTTAGATAGATAGAGCGTTTCAAATTACCCCATTGTGCCAATTTTTAAGTGTTCAAGTGCCTGTATGGATTCAAAAGGCCAAATATGAAAAACCAATTTTCTTTAAACGCGATTTATGGGAGAAATATAATTTTGCAAAAACTGCTGATACGCCAGTTCGTCAAAAGTTCGTCGATTTTTGACCAAACTTCAGATTATTTTTAAACGTTTGACGGACTGCATACCTACCAAGTTTGGTTTATTGTATTTATTTATTTATATTTATTTTATATTTATACTAGTTTATTCTGCCTGGTTTTCTCTATTTTTGGTAAATTCTAATTTGCTTTAAACAATAATTTTTGCTGCATCTATTTTAATACAATAACTAATTTGTTATGATTTCCTTGTTTTGCAGATCAACTCTGTAACAGTTAGTTTGATAAGAGAGCGGGATGTGCTGATTAATGGCAACGAAGTTAGAATCCCATATGTGGACGATGAGAATGGTTTACAAGTTTATACCGCGGGGAATTATATGTTTGTTAAAAGTACCATTGGTATGAATGTCGTCTGGGACCAAAGTAAGTATGTCTAAGAGGGGAATATCTTAGTTATAACTTACTATTGTTAACCTACAAGCAGCACTACAGCTGGGCTCGAACTGCTGAGGACACCAAATCTCTGGATGGCACATTCACAAGAATGCTACGCCGGGTTCATTGTGTCAAGTACAATGCACATATCTCCAACCAGACACTATATAACATCGGAGGTGTCTCATTGGTTCCCCCCAAGCTTGATACTAGAACAAAATCGCCTCCGCTTTGCAGGGCATTGCTTTCGCCATGAGGACCAGCCAGTGCATAATCTTGTACTTTGGCAGCCTCATGGAGTGAATAAGCATGGTGGACAGCCCATGACTTTCTTGAGACGCATCTTAAAGGACACTGGCCTTGAAGATGCGGATGATCTAGTAAATGTCATGGGTGATAGGGTGTTGTGGCGGCGCAATTTTGTCGACAAGCCGGTACAGCATGCCGATCCTACTGTAGTTGTAGTAGTAGTACTAAATTATCCGCATCTTCAAAGCCAGTGTCCTTTAAGATGCGTCTCACGAAATTCATGTGCTGTCCACCTTGCTAATTTTCTCCATGGGGCTGCTAAAGCAGAAGATTGTGCACAGGTCCACACAGCCAAAACAAGAAAACATCTTCGTTCTAGTGATGAAGTAATGTATTTCAAGTTAGTGTAGATAGTTGCAAAATTAATAATAATAAGTAAACGGAGCAATACAGCGATATCGTAAATATATTTCGAATTAATATTATAATTCATTGTCAATAACAAACACAACTAACTAATAGAAGATAGATATATTGAATGTGAGATATGTATGTAATCCTAATCGCATAATAATAATAATGGAATAATAACACAGTCCTGCAAACTGGCCTAACTATAGTCACAGTAAGGTACCTAAAATCAAAACTGTATAATAATACCTAACCCAGTACTAACCTAAGTTGTAATACTGCAAAATACTGAAAATAACCAATGCACTGACTGACAAGACAAATAACCACCATACAGTAACTTAACGGATATTATAGCACAAAAGCAGTATAATATAAAAAACACTACATGAGACCACAACTACAGTACTAGTGTACAGTACTTCGTTCTAGTGTCAAGCTTGGGGGAACCAATGAGACACCTCCAATGTTATATAGTGTCTGGTTGGAGATGTGTGCATTGTACTTGACACAATGAACCCGGCGTAGCATTCTTGTGAATGTGCCATCCAGAGATTTGGTGTCCTCAGCAGTTAGAGCCCAGCATGGACTCCCATAGAGGAGTACTGGAACTACTGCTGCTCTAAATAATCGGACCTTAAGTTTCCGATTAATTATGTTTGACAGCGTATCGACCAAGAGACCAATAATTGTGAAAGATTATAATATCCTTTGGGCTAAGATTTATATATGAAATCGACCAGTGCAGTTCTATTACATGGCTATTCCGTGACAGACAAAAACAGTTATCCGATATTGCTTTTAACTGATTTGTCCCGACAATTATTCTTTTCTAAAAATGTCCACCCGAGCTGTAGTAACTTCCTTAAACACGTTCAACTTCTTTTTGCTATCTTTACTAACATATCAGTTTCAGGACATAATAATAATTGTTTATTGCCTCCCAGAAACCGTTGTCTATATCCAGTTGGACCCCGCCTTCAAGGAGACCGTTGAGGGATTGTGTGGTGTTTACAACGGCATCTCCGAGGACGATTTCCGAGCCATGAGCGGAGCGATTGAGAAGAACCCTATTAAATTCGGTGAATCTTGGAGGGTAAGCGTCGATGTGTAAAGAGATTTTAATTTGAATGAATGTGTTTATATACAGTCGTATCAATCCTTACGAAATGATTCCTTTTCTTTTACTGTATATTATTCTAACCCATGATTATTGCGTAGCGGTAATTAATTTTTAAAGATATTGTCTCTTAATTAAGGATGTTAAATAGTTAATTGATACTAATAAGTATAACTCGAAGTAATGTAATATAATATAATTGGATGGTAAACCGGTTTCCGTGATGTTATGTCAACACCGTGAATTATTTCTCAGGTGAACCAGAACTGCCCGACCTTCGACGACTCGGACTACGCAGACCCGTGCGAAAGTCTGCCTGAACGCGAACCCTGGGCCTCCAAGACATGTAGTTATATAAACAGCGAGGTATTTAAACCCTGTCACAGTGCGGTCCAACCGGACAAATATTTCGAATGGTGCAAGTCAGACGCGTGCGGGTTAGTAACCAGTAATTAATTAAACCTAATATTCTCAAACAATTGAATTGATCACATTTATTTATTTAGTATGTATTTACCTATTTATCATTATAACTAATCAATCTCTTATACTGTAGCTAATTCTTTCTAAATGTAATTTTTATTTTTTATAACCAGATGTAACCGCGGCGGTGACTGCGAATGTCCTTGCGAGATAATGGCTGCCTACGCCGCCCAATGCTCAAAACAGGGCGTACAGATCAACTGGCGCCGTCCCGACATCTGTCCAATCATGTGCGAGAACAGCGAGATGGTCTATATGGTCTGTGGACCAGCCTGTCCTAATACATGCGAACACGCGAGGGCAACGAACGCTGCTTGCGAGACGCAATGCGTTGAGGGGTGCTACTGTCCTGAACCTCTGGTACCGGACCGTAAGTATCTAGGGTGGGAAAATGAGACCGAGAAGGTTAACAATAACACATAAACGAACCAGCTGTAACAATATATAAATGTTTCAGCTGTAATCAAACTGACTATTAATTAAGTCGGTAAAAAAATGTTTAAAAAGTAAATCTCCCTCGTTAAAAATTTTAGAATTTTGTTTTTTATTGTATCTAGAGCAGAATTTAATGGTGATTTCAAATCTGAAACAACTTAGACAGATCTCTTTTAGTTCTCGAGTTATCGAGGTATCAGGCAGGCCAATCTGTCTGTCAAAATGTAAGACAGACCGACAACCCACAGACGGACAGACTAGATGTCATTAAATATTAAAACTGACGTCAGAAATGAAATCACCTGACCCCGAAAATGACCCGACAATGACCCCGAAAACCCCCATTAAATTCAATTTTAGCTCTGTAGGCCCTAGTGTAGTGTGCTTCCTTCCGTCAGACACTATTAACCAACCATTAACTCCTCCACCATTTCTAAACAGTTTTTTTGCAATTTTGGATTTATTTAAAGGTTATTTCATAAGCTTCAATAAATTTCGGACAGTTTTCTTGATTTCATAATATTTCCCCATTGTTTTAGTAACTAATTATTAACACTAAATGTTTCAGCTGTAACTAAGGAATGCGTTGAGAAGCCCCCAGACGGCTGTCCTTGTGAGTATGAAGGCCACCGCTACAACGCCGGCACCGTTCTCTACTACGATTGCGAGATTTGTGTCTGCGTCGCCGGCTCTATGGAGTGCACACCGAGGACGTGCGAACCTACCGAGTGTTCAGAAGATGTTTACTGCGATGGTTACGAGGACTGCGGCGACGGGGTTGATGAAGAGGGTTGCGGTGGGTTACAGTAACTGTATACATAATACTAACTTTATAAATATCATTAACATTGTAATAAATGACAACTCATAATAATTAACTCTCACAATATTGAGTTTAGAATTAAGTTTTGTAACCACTAAATATTCCAACTCTTTGTTATTCTGTGTTGAATAATCCATTTACAACAATCACTCCAAAAAATTATCTTTTAAATTGTAGAAAATAATCTATTTTGTATTTTTCATTATTGTTTGTTTACATTTTTAGTTAATAAAATATTTGATGCGTATATTTCTGTTTTTTGCATCTAAATGATGAGCGTATTAATTAGAAATTTCTTCGTTTCGTTTATAAACTGGTTTAGAGTTTTCGTTCCGTGTTTACTATATTAAGGTAACCCGCTATTTATTCATTTAGTTCCACCAACCTGTGACGAGTACGTGTGCGACAACTCATTCACCTGCTACGGATCTAACCAAGTATGCGATGGTATATTCGACTGTTGGGATTACACGGATGAGATCTCATGTGAGTTATAAGCGAACACGATAAATCGCGGAGATATACTGGCTCTCATGTAGGAATTCATTTGAAACAAATCTATATACTCCAAACAAATTTAGTTCGTCTTTCAATCATTAGGTCTAACGATATACTTTTCACACTGTGGTGCATAATGCCTGTTTTTGATGTCGATAAAAAAATTAATTTGATGCGCATCTAAGAAACTGAAAAAGCGAAATTAATCGAAAAAGCGCGAAAGAGAAGGTTAAAAGAAGGAGAATCGATGCCTGCAATAGGATCGGTTTTTTCATTATCAACCCCCATGTTATTCTAATTAATTGTGGCAGCAGATACAGTAAAAGAGAACATACACATAATGTTTGCTTTGCCGCAGGTCCGGATTGTAAGCCGCCAATGTATCAGTGTCCGAGCGGGCGCTGTCGGCCGCCCTCCGACATCTGCGACGGCGTAGACGACTGCGAGGAGCCGGGACTGGTCACCGACGAGGCAGACTGCGATCCTTCGGTTTGTAACTCGACTATGTTTACTTGCGAGAACGTGAAGGATGTTTGCATAGATCCGGACAAGGTTAGTTGATATTCTATTATTTAAATTACAGAAAAACCTAATTAATAAATAAAAATATCCATCAACTGAATCCCTGCATCCCTTATGGAACCATTTGGCAAAATATTCTACAGACTTCTTGTTAATGGCAAATTGACATATCTTCTATCTTTTGCAAGTTTTTTCTTCGATGAGTTCAATAATTATATTACAATTTGCGATAGGTCTATAACATTCAATGAATAATAATGTTCGTAATTTTAGTTTCCCATCATAAATAATCATCAGTGGGTTGTATCTTTTTGTTGACCTCATGTTCTCCGGAGTTTCTTTTTTTTCCTTTCCTTCTTTTTTTTTATTTTTATTTTCTTCGTTCTATTTTTACATTTTTTTAATATTTATTATTTATTATTTTAATATTCATTATTAATTCCTCACTTCTTCTACTTTTTAACTTTCTTCCTTCCAGTTAATTTCTTTTGGCCTTTATTATTCATTTGTGATTTTTTGATGTTTTATTTTCTGAACCGCGTCCTTCCATTTTCCCCTTTATTTAATTGCTATTTTTCCCTATAGTGTTTCCTCCTTTATTTTCCGGGAGTGCTGTAATGTTTACTATACCACCCACTAAGGTTTGCGACGGTCACGACGATTGCGGCGACATGTCTGACGAGGCTGATTGTTGCGTGACCTGCGACGAGGATTCCTTCAACTGCGACTGTATAGATTGCCGTACCTGTATCACGGTGTCCGCCTATTGCGAAGGTGTTGTAGACTGCGATTGTCCGGGTCCGAAGCCAACCTGTCCAACTCAGCCGCCTCCAACACCACCACCCACAACAACGCCAACCATACCACCTCCCACAACCAGTGAGATGTTTTTATATTACTGTATAATCGTTGATTTGGGTTTATTGTTTGTTTAGGTTTAACACGGTATTCAATAAGGTATGAACTCACATATTTTACGGTATGTGAAAAGAGGTCATTATATTAGTATAAAATATTGTAAATTTGACGAATATAAACAAGTTAATTAATATTCATAATTTTGTTATTAACTTTTTATTCTCAAAAAAAAACTCAAAATTCTGCAATATTGATAATGATTATTGAATATTGATTAATAAACAATTCCGATGTTTGATTGTTTACTTTAGCTACCCCTCAACCTCCAACCACGACACCGGTATGCCAACTGCCCTACGACCACGAATGCAGTTCCCAGGAAGGCCAATGCGCTCACCTATGTGACGGTACAGACGAATGTATGGATAACTGTCTGTCTGGGGAGGATTGCTCAGAAGCTGAGGATGAAACCGGATGCCGTTAGTAATACTTTACTATACGAAAAAGTATATTTGCAGGTCGTTAGACCTGCAACAGGCAATCGATACAGTAGATCATTCTGCTTGGTAAGTTAGGCATGATGGGTGTAGGTTCTATAGATTAGATTGATTCAAGGCCGCCTGTCAGACAGGTCAAACTGTAGTCATTAGCAAATCGCAGTCAACTATACAAGATATTACCTGTTTCAATGGATGACACAGTGATGATGAAGTTATTGAAACTGTTTCTGCATATGTTTGTGGAACAAATTTAACTCATTTCACGCTCCACGGGAGCATTGGATACATCTAATAAATTACAAGAGATCTGTGGCTGCGTTATGGTAAAGTTATATGATGAACTGCAAGATGATCCACAGAAGTTTGCGAATTATACTCCCATGTCCATTGGTATTTTGCACAAATACTAAACATGTTTTGCACCAAACGAGCCATATTTTGTTCCGTCCGTTATTTCCGACTGCGGGAGCATGGCTACAGGTTTCTTTAGTAAGAAATGCGCGGGTGTTAGCGCTTCTAGGGAGTCTGCACTCGATGAGACTGACATAAACGGTCCCTCATTGATATAGGCGGCTATTTCCTACATCAACGTCCGCAAAAGTTCGTCGGTGAGATACGCGCGGCACGCGACTACAAAGTGAAATGCGGTCTTCACGCTACGTATGAGTCTCTCCCAACTTCCTCCCCACCAAGGGGTGTTGGCGGCGTTGAAGGTCCAGCTAGATGCTGTTACTCTCAGCTGATCGTCCACCTGTCTTTGGTTCCAATCGTTTACGTAAGCTTTGATCTCGTTGTTGGCTCTGGTTAAATTAGTACCTTTGTCAGATCTCATAGTATTGCTAGTCCCAAAACGAGCGATTTGTCGGCGTAAACTCAGTATGAAGCTGTTGGTAGATAGATCGTTCACCATATCAAGATGGATTGCTCTACAAGTCATACAAACAAAGATGACGCACCATCGCTTGAATATAGTCCTAGCGCGATACACTTCAATAGGGCCAAATAAATCCACACCGGTATTGTTAAAGGGTGGATCATAACAGCTTACACTTTCCATAGGTAATTCTGCCTCTCGCTGTGTTAAAGGCCTACTAAATGCTTTCATACAGGGTATAGGTTCCTAAGAACTTGGTTTAGCACTCTACGGGGCTTATGGAAATAATTTCGCTAAGAACTCATTCTCTACCAGCGTGGTAAAGCTTACTGTAAACATCTACAATCATCTTGATTTGTATTTCAAGATTTCTAATTAGTATGGGAAACTTAGTGTCAAAGGACAATGGAACATTGGTTAATCTCCCTCCGACACGTATTAGCCCATCTATCATTGTGCTAGAAAAAGAATCCCTTAAGCGCGTCTGTGGATTTCTCAACAACGGGAAATACTTTTCGGAATTCTCATAACATTGCAGGAGTCTCAGTATTTGCTTGTTGGTATCATCATGTTCTTGGTAGCTGATTTTATCAGTTAGAAACTTATTAGATAGCCGTTAAGTGGGAAGGTCTTTGGTAGTGTTGACCCTTTCAGCTACTTCAGGGGTGGCGTCATTAGCAATCTTCGTCCTAGAATAATGATGATGGAAACATCGTTTTAAATACACAATGGCTTTGTAAAGCCGATTCCAGGAGCTATAATGAGCCATCACTCTCTGGATGAGGGGAGACAGTCCCTTTGAGACATCTGGTGTTCCAGACTTCCAATCTCTTTCCCTTATTTCAACAACTGATTTATTCGGGGCTCAGGTAACGTCCATGGATTTTGGTTGATTAGGATCCACAGTGGCATCACCGGCAGTATGTAGCACAGACAGATCAATCGCTGGCTTAAACAGTTTGGATTTACTCGTCCAGGTTTTTGGTTTGACTTTTTCCGCTCCCTTGGCTTGTCTGATCTCAGCCGTGGTGAGATGAGGGGGCCATTCCTCCTCTTCTTTACTTAGGAAGTCTGGTCCACCTAACCAATCTGGAGTATCTGTCAGTTCTTGAGGAGTTGCTCCTCTGGAGGCAATGTCGGCGGGGTTAATCGTCTTGGGGCAATGTCTCCATTGATCTATATTAGTGCGACTGAGTATAATAGCTACTCGGTTGGTAACAAAGACGCTGAACTGACAGGCTTCATTAGTGATATATTCCAAAACGAGTAATGCGTCAGTCCAATAAATGGTATTCTCTAGTGGATATTCGATCTGTTCAGTTACATTCCGGCTGATGGCTGTAGCGTATAGTGCCGCTTTTAACTCCACTCTGGGGACTCGCAGTTTATTGTTTATTAGGGCCTTTGAGGCGGCTAATGAAACTTTAATTCCATCGGGAGTTTCAACCCTCAGGTAGGCTACTATACCTATTCCGATATCGTTGGCGTCTCCAAAAACATAGAGTTGATAGGAATACGTGGAGAGAACGTGACCGAAATACGAGTGGGAAATCTTAAAGTTCTCAATGGCTGGTAAAGAATCTTCCCACTTCATCCACTTCTTTAGCAGTTCTCCCTGGAGTGGATCATCCCAAGAGTGGTTTTCAAGCCACATTTCTTGCACCAGACTCCGAGCGACTAGGATTACAGGACTAATGAATCCCAATGGTTCAAAATAAGTGCTCAGAATATTCAGGCAAATCCGTTTAGTCCGAATGGGATTTTCGCATTGTTTCAGTTGGAAGAATAAAATGTCTCTCTCCGTTTCCCATTTCAGTCCAAGGGTTTTGGTTTCAGGGAGATCGTCCTTAATGAGGTCAAGATCTTTATCACCTCGTTCTTCCACTGGGATCGATTCCAGGAATTCACGGGAGTTACTAGTGAATTTGGTTAGGCGAAATCCACCTCGTTGTAAGCACTCTACCATTCCCTTGTCAACCTCAATTGCTTCTTCCACCGAGGGGAGGGACTTTAGGTTGTCATCCATGTAAATATCTCGTTTGATGTTGCCGATAACCGCTTTAGAGAAGGCGTCTCTATTATCGTCGGCAGTGGTGCGCACTACCGAACAAGCGTTCGAGGGGCTAGATATGATCCCGAAAGCCTGGATGGTCATCCAGCACTCCACCGGTTCTCGGTTGAGGTTTCCTTCAGGCCACCACAGAAATCGTAGGCTATCTCGATGCCGAGGTAACGCTTTAACTTGCAGAAACATGCCTTCAATGTCGGAGGCGAAGGTGATAGAATATTGCCAGAGTCGTAATAATATTCCCAATAAAGATTGGAGTAAGTTGGGTCCCGTGCAACAGTTCAGAATTTAGGGATTGTCCCTTATAAAGGGCGGAGCCGTCGAATACTACCCGGACTTCGTCTGGTTTACCGGGTTTAGGAACGTAATGATGGGTTAAGTAATACGTTCTCTCCGTTATGGGTGTTTCCACCGGAACTCGCTCCGCGTATCCTTTATCTATAAATTTCTTTAATTGCGTCTTATACATCTCTTTGGCTCAATCGTTAGATGAGAAGCGCTGGTGCAGTTGTTCGATTCTTTTGATGGCTAAAGGTCGGTTATTAATAAAGCTGGGTTCTCTCTGCCTAAAAGGCAGACCAATCTCGTAACAACCCTCCTCTTTAATTTAACGAGTAGTCGTTACCTGGATTTGTTTAGCCCTCTCTTCCTCTACTGCTAACGCTTTATTGTAAGAGTTGGGTTCTACAGCTTCCTGGGTAAAGAATCGCACTGCGTGATCATCACGTAATTTATTGTTATATTGCTCTACTACCTCATTAAGTTCGTCGTCGTCATAAGCTATTGGTTCGTTATTCTGCCATATGAGATTACACAAAATCGATTGATTAGCCCAAGTTTGATTCTCAGTGAGGAGTTCAACAGTGTTATCAATAGTGTATAGGGTCTGAATATCGTCGTTGTCTGAGGAGCATGAAGTTCCCTCAGCTATGATGTCCTCTTCTTTCACGGTTTCCACACACTCTCTAACCTGATGGATTTGTTCGCTTTCTAATCTTTCCTTCAAAGTCCTTCTGGATGGTCCCATGAAATACCAACCTACTCTAGTTCGTCCCGCATACGTTTGTAAGGGTAGCGGTCTAGCAGGCCGTTTCTCAATGGTTTCTAGCGCTTCATCCGCGTTCTGACCGAGTAATATTTGTACCCCTGGGTAATCTGTTCTAAATCTGGGGACATTATGTTGCTGGGCAAAGCTGTCCTCGTCCCAGTTATAAGGCTCTACTTGACTAGCAGCAAAGTTCTTAATGGCCACCATTTTAACTGACCTTATACTGTCCTCACCTGATTTGTCCTGGGGAGTCGATAACGATCCTAAGTAGAAATCTGTAGTACTTGTAGTCTAATAGTACTTGAAGTCTTATAGTCTAATACTTGTATGATCCCGGAAAGATTCACTATCTTTATCGATGAAGGTGCCTGTACTACCTGAATCAAGGAGGGCATTAACAATAAGGCTCTTACTTTATCCATGTACCCTAAGCTGCACCACTGGGAACTCTCTGATGCCGACAGATGGTTGCAAAACCTTCCATGAGTGCTGTTGATCCGGAATGGGTAGTTGGGATTCCTCTCCATCAGTCGGTGCCTTATCGGTAAGGGCTCGATATACGGCTGTGTTGATCATATAGCAGGATTCATTTTCATCAGAAAACTCATCCGTATAGCATCCTTCCATCTCCGAACTCAGATCTGTGTCGTTTACGTCACTGAACTGCACATGCAGTTGTGGTTCACTTACCTTATCGAACTCAGTGTGCAGTAGGATGTGATGTTTCGCTCCACACTTAGTGCACCTCACATCTGAGTAACAGGTTTTCCTTTGATGTCCTCTCCTGAGGCAATTGTAACATAACCTTTTATCCCAAGTTACACTACGTCTATCTTTTAGTTCTTTCTTTAAGAATTCCTCACACCCACTCAAGCGATGGGGCCCTTCGCACAATACACCCTTAGGTTTGATGTTACTTACCTTGGTATGCATGGTGTTTTGTACGTGAGTTCTTTCTTCGGGCTTCCTACCAGGAATTCTCTTGGGAGACGTAGGAGGAGTTCTAAGTTGTTCTCCCTTGTTACTAGGTCGAACCTTGGGTTTACTTTTGTCCTTACCTTTACTCGTATAATAAGTCCTTTTGGTGTCCTTGCCACTGTCTTCATCAAAGGACGTTTGACTCTCATACTCGGTATAACATACTGGTATTATCTTTCTCCTAGTAACAGGTTTCTCACTTACCTTGGTTTCTGGAGTCTTCTCTCTAGACTGTTTTATTAGCTGTAATCTCACCTCTCTGTTTAAGAACGACATTAGGTCCGCCATGGTTGGATCTCTCTGATGTTGGTCCATAAAGTATAAAACCCTTTTGTCCCAACGAGTACCTACTCCGCCCTTTGGCAAAGTTGACTCTACAGCTCCTACCACCATAGAACTTTGGTATTCATGAGACTTACCCAACCAGTCTAACTGTCTACAGATCTCCTGAATCTCATCGTAAAACTCTATAATCCCATTGCTAGGAAACTTCCTGGGCGCTCCTAATTTCGCATACAGATATCTAGCTATGTTAGTCCTATTACCATACCTGATGTTAAGTGTATCCCAGACTTGTCTTAATCCATCAGGATGTCCAATAAACTTTAACGCCATTAACTTTTGGGGACCTTCCAAGCACTCGATGAGGAATCGTAGTTTTTCTCCGTTGGATAGTACAGAGTTATCTTTGTAATATTCATTAAAAGGTAACCATTTCATCTCATCTCCATTAAACTTGACAACCTCTCCCACCTTAACAGCTTGACGAGCTTCCGTCCTAGCCATCTGATGCGTGAAACTCTCTTGAGCCATCGTACTATTTAATATCGAATTATCGGTATATAAATGTCTCGGATTATTATCAGATTGGTATGGGATATCATTATCAACAGGTTTATTAATATTATTAACATGGTTTACTATAGGTGTTTCTACTTCACTAGCAGTATAGATGCATGTAGGCTCCACACCTTGCGCATGAGGTACTTCAGGCCTAAAGGGCTGACATCGTTACAGGGGGTGGTGGTATACCCATTTGTATATTGACTAATTTATCGCGTTCGAGAGTGATGTGTTGCTGCACTTCTTGCAACTCTATTTTACTGTCTCATACTGTTCCCTTTAATAATTTAACAGTTCCTTCCAAATCTCGGACTTGTTCAGTAGATCGAGCCTTTGTTTGGGCTAAGTGCCCAAGCTACTCTCTCAGCTCCTGTCGCCCTTCCTCCTTCCACTCAGCCGCAGGTGTGGGAGCCGCCAACGTGGTAGCTGGATGGCACATCGGGGCTACAGGAGAAATCCTTTTATAAACAAATTTTGCTCGGTATCAATACCGGTCTGAGACTCTGGTATTTGTCTACTGGCCAAGGGAAGTTTGGTACTGTGTAAAGGGAACTCAGAGTTGTGTTCAGGCAGCAAAAGGGTCTCCATTAAAGGAGTAGTTTTGATAGCAGGCCTAATTGTTTCTGGCTCATCCACTATAGTAGGGAGTCTATCTGATCGTACAACTTGAGTTATTGACTCTCTAGCTCTTAAGTCTGCATTAGCTAATTCCCTTCTCACCGGGGGGAGGGGGGGGGGGCAAGTTAGGTAACTTATGTCGTATGGGCGCTCTCCTACGTCCGTTTGAATAGGATTTATTGCTTCTACACTCGGAATCAGTGGTAGTACCTTCGTCCGAGGAGGTAGTAAATCCATGTCTTTTAGGAGTAGATCGACTTAGGTATTGCATCTGAGTAGCTGCCCTTTGTTTACTTAAGAAATCTTGTCTCGCTTGAATGCTCTCTAACTCTAGTTGTGCTTTGGCTTCAGCTGCCTTTCTTTCAACTTCTACTGTGGCAGCTTTAAGTTCGACTTCCGCCGCTGTTGCTGCAGCTTTCCGTTCAACTTCCGCCACTGCAGCTGCAGTTTTCCGTTCAACTTCCGCCGCTGCAGCTTTAAGTTCGGCCTCAGCAGTTCTGAATGAATGAATTCTCCGAATTTGCCGCATTGCGTCATTTCTTATAGGCCACTGTAAACAGAGGAAGGGAGATCGATCTGATTGGCTTAAATATATGTCAACAAAGCAGATTCCTCACACAAAGGAACAGCTTGGAGATTTTGTCATCCCAACTCTGAGTTTTTTGACAGACACGTAGTTGTACAAATTATAAGCCTTTTAGAGTATTTAGCGCATTGCGCAAAATGACTTATTTTGTCCGCATAAGCTTTTACACACATTTCGTACAAATACTAACCAAATTTTGTACAAATACTAACCACATTTCATACAAATACTAACCACATTTTGTACAAGTACTAACCACATTTTGTACAAATACTAACCACATTTCGTACAAATACTAACCACATTTCGTACAAATACTAACCAAATTTTGTACAAATACTAACCACATTTCGTACAAATACTAACCACATTTCTTACAAATACTAACCACATTTTGAACAAATACTAACCACATTTTGTACAAATACTAACCAAATTTTGTACAAATACTAACCACATTTTGTACAAATACTAACCACATTTCGTACAAATACTAACCACATTTTGTATAAATATTAACCACATTTTGTACAAATACTAACCACATTTCGTACAAATACTAACCACATTTTGTACAAATACTAACCACATTTTGTATAAATACTAACCACATTTTGTACAAATACTAACCACATTTCGTACAAATACTAACCACATTTTGTACAAATACTAACCACATTTTGTACAAATTCTAACCACATTTTGTAAAAATACTAACCACATTTCGTACAAATACTAACCACATTTCGTACAAATACTAACCACATTTTGTATAAATATTAACCACATTTTGTACAAATACTAACCACATTTCGTACAAATACTAACCACATTTTGTACAAATACTAACCACATTTCGTACAAATACTAACCACATTTCGTACAAATACTAACCACATTTCGTACAAATACTAACCACATTTTGTATAAATATTAACCACATTTTGTACAAATACTAACCACATTTCGTACAAATACTAACCACATTTTGTATAAATATTAACCACATTTTGTACAAATATTAACCACATTTTGTACAAATACTAACCACATTTCGTACAAATACTAACCACATTTTGTACAAATACTAACCACATTTTGTACAAATTCTAACCACATTTTGTACAAATACGAACCACATTTCGTACAAATACTAACCACATTTTGTACAAATACTAACCACATTTTGTACAAATTCTAACCACATTTTGTAAAAATACTAACCACATTTCGTACAAATACTAACCACATTTCGTACAAATACTAACCACATTTTGTATAAATATTAACCACATTTTGTACAAATACTAACCACATTTCGTACAAATACTAACCACATTTTGTACAAATACTAACCACATTTTGTATAAATATTAACCACATTTTGTACAAATACTAACCACATTTCGTACAAATACTAACCACATTTCGTACAAATACTAACCACATTTTGTACAAATACTAACCACATTTTGTATAAATATTAACCACATTTTGTACAAATACTAACCACATTTCGTACAAATACTAACCACATTTTGTACAAATACTAACCACATTTCGTACAAATACTAACCACATTTCGTACAAATACTAACCACATTTCGTACAAATACTAACCACATTTCGTACAAATACTAACCACATTTTGCTCAACTCCAAACTCACAGATGATTGCGATGACGACGACTTAGACCATCCACCTATTACCGAACTATTGGACGACCAAATGTTGCCGATAAAACCCAACAATCCCAATAACCCAAACAGTATATGGCGGCCTCATGCCGATGAACTGCGAGTGTTTGGCACAGGGAGCGTTGAGGATGTAAGTTTGTTTATTTTGTATTGTAGGCCCACCTACTACTGTACTGTAATGTTTTTCTTCAAAACGTTCAAAAAGTCGCGATTTTTTTCTTGTAGACAGAGACACACCTGATCATTTTTGTTTGAAGTTTGTTATATACTGTATATTTATCCAATTAGTTGTTTAAGGGGGGGGGGGGGGGGGGGTAGCGCATTTTCTGACCAAAAAGACGAATTTTTGAAACATATCCTATCTGATGCAGAATTTTCATGGATAGAAGAGTTATCATGGATAGAAGATACTGGCTCCGATATATCGCGATATCGGTAAAGGCGATGAAGTTTGGGTTTGCATTCAATTTCTGCAAATTTCTGTGCTCATTGGCGCCAATTGGGTGTCTCCACGAGAAAGAGCACAAAATTTTAGTTGAGAAGGTATTTTTTTATGATTATTGGACCTACTTGTCAGTTTATAAGACAACTTCAAGTCTCCGGAATGAAGATGGGACTCGAATAAGCGACTCGCGGTCTTTGCGGGATTACACGGAATAGACTTATCGGTCATCGGAGATCTTCAAAATGTATAATCTCCAGTTCTAGTGGTCGTACGAAGTTCGTTTTAGGCTCATTCGAAAGCTCTTTTCTTAGAGAACAAAGTTACCATTTGATTTAAGATAAAATGGTTGTAAAGCAACATAACATGAATTTGGGTAAAATATGCCTTGCAAATTTTTTTCAGTTATGATTGCTCAGGCAGCTTTCAAGAGTTCGCCAAACCAAATGGTAACTTTGTTCTCTGAGAAAAGAGCTTTCGAATGAGCCCAAAACCAACTCCGTACGACCACTAGAACTGGAGATTATACATTTTGAAGATCTCCGATGACCGATAAGTCTATTCCGTGTAATCCCGCAAAGACCGCAGAGTCGCTTATTCGAGTCCCGTCTTCATTCCGGAGACTTGAAATTGTCTTATAAACTGATCAGTAGGTCCAATAATCATAAAAAAATACCTTCTCAATTAAAATTTTATGCTCTTTCTCGTGGAGACATCCAATTAGCACCACTGAGCACAGAAATTTGCAGAAATTGAATGCAAACCCCAAACTTCATCTCCTTTACTGATATCGCAATGTATCGGAGCCAGTATCTTCTATCCCAGATATCTCGAAAACTAAGCAACATATGGGAAAAGGGATTCCAGATTTGGATTCAGCATGAAATTCTGCATCAGATAGGATATGTTTCAAAAATTCGACTTTTTGGTCAGAAAATGCGCTACGCCCCCCTTAATATAGAGTTTGAGATAGGGGTGCAACGGAACTAAAATTTCATCCAGAGCCGGAGTTTTCTCCGGGTTACAATATGAGCTCCGGGAGGAGACGGAGCCGGAGATTTGGAGATTGATAATTCCAATGTATTATAGTAGACAGATATGTGTTATGTGTTAATGAGACAGGGGGTGGCCGGTGGGGTGGCCGGTGGGGTGGCCGGTGGGGTGGGATTTGACGCAAATAGAGAGAGAGAATTCATATATCGCCTCATTGTTCAATTATTACTTAAGGGAAATGAGTAGTTTACCCGGAGCCGGAACCGTTAATTTGCCCGGAGCCGGAACCAGAGCCGGAACCAGAAAATTGGCCCGGAGCACCGGATTTCCGGAGCCGGAGCTCTGTTGCACCCCTAGTTTGAGACTGTTCCGGAAAAGATATCTTTCAATGAAATTGACACACAATTATTTTGGAATTAATTATTAACATTAATTAATTATTACATTAATTACCTAACACAAAAAATGATGGTAAAATTTAAGAATTATCATTAAAGTAATCAATCACGTAATTTGCAGTCTCTTGACTTAAATCGAATGATAATTAATAAATGTCAACGGTAGGCCTACTAGTTGTGTTATTAGCTCCCAGGTTGTCGGTGTTCGTACACTAGTAGTTGTGTTATTATCTCGCAGGTTGTCGGTGTTCGTACACTAGTAGTTGTGTTATTAGCTCCCAGGTTGTCGGTGTTCGTACACTAGTAGTTGTGTTATTAGCTCCCAGGTTGTCGGTGTTCGTACACTAGTAGTTGTGTTATTAGCTCCCAGGTTGTCGGTGTTCGTACACTAGTAGTTGTGTTATTAGCTCCCAGGTTGTCGGTGTTCGTACACTAATAGTTGTGTTATTAGCTCCCAGGTTGTCGGTGTTCGTACACTAATAGTTGTGTTATTAGCTCCCAGGTTGTCGGTGTTCGTACACTAGTAGTTGTGTTATTAGCTCCCAGGTTGTCGGTGTTCGTACACTAATAGTTGTGTTATTAGCTCCCAGGTTGTCGGTGTTCGTACACTAGTAGTTGTGTTATTATCTCGTAGGTTGTCGGTGTTCGTACACTAGTAGTTGTGTTATTAGCTCCCAGGTTGTCGGTGTTCGTACACTAATAGTTGTGTTATTAGCTCCCAGGTTTTCGGTGTTCGTACACTAGTAGTTGTGTTATTATCTCGCAGGTTGTCGGTGTTCGTACACTAGTAGTTGTGTCATTAGCTCCCAGGTTGTCGGTGTTCGTACACTAGTAGTTGTGTTATTAGCTCGCAGGTTGTCGGTGTTCGTACACTAATAGTTGTGTTATTAGCTCCCAGGTTGTCGGTGTTCGTACACTAGTAGTTGTGTTATTAGCTCGCAGGTTGGCGGTGTTCGTACACTAGTAGTTGTGTTATTAGCTCCCAGGTTGTCGGTGTTCGTACACTAGTAGTTGTGTTATTAGCTCCCAGGTTTTCGGTGTTCGTACACTAGTAGTTGTGTTATTATCTCGCAGGTTGTCGGTGTTCGTACACTAGTAGTTGTGTTATTAGCTCCCAGGTTGTCGGTGTTCGTACACTAGTAGTTGTGTTATTAGCTCCCAGGTTGTCGGTGTTCGTACACTAGTAGTTGTGTTATTATCTCGCAGGTTGTCGGTGTTCGTACACTAGTAGTTGTGTTATTAGCTCCCAGGTTGTCGGTGTTCGTACACTAATAGTTGTGTTATTAGCTCCCAGGTTGTCGGTGTTCGTACACTAGTAGTTGTGTTATTATCTCGCAGGTTGTCGGTGTTCGTACACTAGTAGTTGTGTTATTATCTCCCAGGTTGTCGGTGTCCGTACACTAGTAGTTGTGTTATTAGCTCCCAGGATGTCGGTGTTCGTACACTAGTAGTTGTGTTATTAGCTCGCAGGTTGTCGGTGTTCGTACACTAGTAGTTGTGTTATTATCTCGCAGGTTGTCGGTGTTCGTACACTAGTAGTTGTGTTATTATCTCGCAGGTTGTCGGTGTTCGTACACTAGTAGTTGTGTTATTATCTCGCAGGTTGTCGGTGTTCGTCACTAGTAGTTGTGTTATTAGCTCCCAGGTTGTCGGTGTTCGTACACTAGTAGTTGTGTTATTATCTCGCAGGTTGTCGGTGTTCGTACACTAGTAGTTGTGTTATTAGCTCGCAGGTTGTCGGTGTTCGTACACTAGTAGTTGTGTTATTATCTCGCAGGTTGTCGGTGTTCGTACACTAGTAGTTGTGTTATTAGCTCGCAGGTTGTCGGTGTTCGTTCACTAGTAGTTGTGTTATTATCTCGCAGGTTGTCGGTGTTCGTACACTAGTAGTTGTGTTATTATCTCGCAGGTTGTCGTTGTTCGTACACTAGTCGTTGTGTTATTATCTCGCAGGTTGTCGGTGTTCGTACACTAGTAGTTGTGTTATTATCTCGCAGGTTGTCGGTGTTCGTACACTAGTAGTTGTGTTATTAGCTCCCTAGCTCCCATGTTGTCGGTGTTCGTACACTAGTAGTTGTGTTATTATCTCCCAGGTTGTCGGTGTTCGTACACTAGTAGTTGTGTTATTATCACCCAGGTTGTCGGTGTTCGTACACTAGTAGTTGTGTTATTATCTCGCAGGTTGTCGGTGTTCGTACACTAGTAGTTGTATTATTATCTCGCAGGTTGTCGGTGTTCGTACACTAGTAGTTGTGTTATTAGCTCCCAGGTTGTCGGTGTTCGTACACTAGTAGTTGTGTTATTATCTCGCAGGTTGTCGGTGTTCGTACACTAGTAGTTGTGTTATTAGCTCGCAGGTTGTCGGTGTTCGTACACTAGTAGTTGTGTTATTATCTCGCAGGTTGGCGGTGTTCGTACACTAGTAGTTGTGTTATTAGCTCCCAGGTTGTCGGTGTTCGTACACTAGTAGTTGTTTTATTATCTCCCAGGTTGTCGGTGTTCGTACACTAGTAGTTGTGTTATTATCTCGCAGGTTGTCGGTGTTCGTACACTAGTAGTTGTGCTATTATCTCGCAGGTTGTCGGTGTTCGTACACTAGTAGTTGTGTTATTAGCTCCCAGGTTGTCGGTGTTCGTACACTAGTAGTTGTGTTATTATCTCCCAGGTTGTCGGTGTTCGTACACTAGTAGTTGTGTTATTAGCTCCCAGGTTGTCGGTGTTCGTACACTAGTAGTTGTGTTATTAGCTCCCAGGTTGTCGGTGTTCGTACACTAGTAGTTGTGTTATTAGCTCCCAGGTTGTCGGTGTTCGTACACTAGTAGTTGTGTTATTAGCTCCCAGGTTGTCGGTGTTCGTACACTAATAGTTGTGTTATTAGCTCCCAGGTTGTCGGTGTTCGTACACTAATAGTTGTGTTATTAGCTCCCAGGTTGTCGGTGTTCGTACACTAGTAGTTGTGTTATTAGCTCCCAGGTTGTCGGTGTTCGTACACTAATAGTTGTGTTATTAGCTCCCAGGTTGTCGGTGTTCGTACACTAGTAGTTGTGTTATTATCTCGTAGGTTGTCGGTGTTCGTACACTAGTAGTTGTGTTATTAGCTCCCAGGTTGTCGGTGTTCGTACACTAATAGTTGTGTTATTAGCTCCCAGGTTTTCGGTGTTCGTACACTAGTAGTTGTGTTATTATCTCGCAGGTTGTCGGTGTTCGTACACTAGTAGTTGTGTCATTAGCTCCCAGGTTGTCGGTGTTCGTACACTAGTAGTTGTGTTATTAGCTCGCAGGTTGTCGGTGTTCGTACACTAATAGTTGTGTTATTAGCTCCCAGGTTGTCGGTGTTCGTACACTAGTAGTTGTGTTATTAGCTCGCAGGTTGGCGGTGTTCGTACACTAGTAGTTGTTTATTAGCTCCCAGGTTGTCGGTGTTCGTACACTAGTAGTTGTGTTATTAGCTCCCAGGTTTTCGGTGTTCGTACACTAGTAGTTGTGTTATTATCTCGCAGGTTGTCGGTGTTCGTACACTAGTAGTTGTGTTATTAGCTCCCAGGTTGTCGGTGTTCGTACACTAGTAGTTGTGTTATTAGCTCCCAGGTTGTCGGTGTTCGTACACTAGTAGTTGTGTTATTATCTCGCAGGTTGTCGGTGTTCGTACACTAGTAGTTGTGTTATTAGCTCCCAGGTTGTCGGTGTTCGTACACTAATAGTTGTGTTATTAGCTCCCAGGTTGTCGGTGTTCGTACACTAGTAGTTGTGTTATTATCTCGCAGGTTGTCGGTGTTCGTACACTAGTAGTTGTGTTATTATCTCCCAGGTTGTCGGTGTCCGTACACTAGTAGTTGTGTTATTAGCTCCCAGGATGTCGGTGTTCGTACACTAGTAGTTGTGTTATTAGCTCGCAGGTTGTCGGTGTTCGTACACTAGTAGTTGTGTTATTATCTCGCAGGTTGTCGGTGTTCGTACACTAGTAGTTGTGTTATTATCTCGCAGGTTGTCGGTGTTCGTACACTAGTAGTTGTGTTATTATCTCGCAGGTTGTCGGTGTTCGTCACTAGTAGTTGTGTTATTAGCTCCCAGGTTGTCGGTGTTCGTACACTAGTAGTTGTGTTATTATCTCGCAGGTTGTCGGTGTTCGTACACTAGTAGTTGTGTTATTAGCTCGCAGGTTGTCGGTGTTCGTACACTAGTAGTTGTGTTATTATCTCGCAGGTTGTCGGTGTTCGTACACTAGTAGTTGTGTTATTAGCTCGCAGGTTGTCGGTGTTCGTTCACTAGTAGTTGTGTTATTATCTCGCAGGTTGTCGGTGTTCGTACACTAGTAGTTGTGTTATTATCTCGCAGGTTGTCGTTGTTCGTACACTAGTCGTTGTGTTATTATCTCGCAGGTTGTCGGTGTTCGTACACTAGTAGTTGTGTTATTATCTCGCAGGTTGTCGGTGTTCGTACACTAGTAGTTGTGTTATTAGCTCCCTAGCTCCCATGTTGTCGGTGTTCGTACACTAGTAGTTGTGTTATTATCTCCCAGGTTGTCGGTGTTCGTACACTAGTAGTTGTGTTATTATCACCCAGGTTGTCGGTGTTCGTACACTAGTAGTTGTGTTATTATCTCGCAGGTTGTCGGTGTTCGTACACTAGTAGTTGTGTTATTATCTCGCAGGTTGTCGGTGTTCGTACACTAGTAGTTGTGTTATTAGCTCCCAGGTTGTCGGTGTTCGTACACTAGTAGTTGTGTTATTATCTCGCAGGTTGTCGGTGTTCGTACACTAGTAGTTGTGTTATTAGCTCGCAGGTTGTCGGTGTTCGTACACTAGTAGTTGTGTTATTATCTCGCAGGTTGGCGGTGTTCGTTCACTAGTAGTTGTGTTATTAGCTCCCAGGTTGTCGGTGTTCGTACACTAGTAGTTGTTTTATTATCTCCCAGGTTGTCGGTGTTCGTACACTAGTAGTTGTGTTATTATCTCGCAGGTTGTCGGTGTTCGTACACTAGTAGTTGTGCTATTATCTCGCAGGTTGTCGGTGTTCGTACACTAGTAGTTGTGTTATTAGCTCCCAGGTTGTCGGTGTTCGTACACTAGTAGTTGTGTTATTATCTCCCAGGTTGTCGGTGTTCGTACACTAGGAGTTGTGTTATTATCTCGCAGGTTGTCGGTGTTCGTACACTAGTAGTTGTGTTATTATCTCGCAGGTTGTCGGTGTTCGTACACTAGTAGTTGTGTTATTATCTCGCAGGTTGTCGGTGTTCGTACACTAGTAGTTGTGTTATTAGCTCGCAGGTTGTCGGTGTTCGTACACTAGTAGTTGTGTTATTATCTCGCAGGGTGTCGGTGTTCGTACACTAGTAGTTGTGTTATTATCTCGCAGGTTGTCGGTGTTCGTACACTAGTAGTTGTGTTATTAGCTCCCAGGTTGTCGGTGTTCGTACACTAGTAGTTGTGTTATTATCTCGCAGGTTGTCGGTGTTCGTACACTAGTAGTTGTGTTATTAGCTCGCAGGTTGTCGGTGTTCGTACACTAGTAGTTGTGTCATTAGCTCCCAGGTTGTCGGTGTTCGTACACTAGTAGTTGTGTTATTATCTCGCAGGTTGTCGGTGTCCGTACACTTGTAGTTGTGTTATTAGCTCCCAGGTAGTCGGTGTTCGTACACTAGTAGTTGTGTTATTATCTCGCAGGTTGTCGGTGTTCGTACACTAGTCGTTGTGTTATTATCTCGCAGGTTGTCGGTGTTCGTACACTAGTAGTTGTGTTATTATCTCGCAGGTTGTCGGTGTTCATACACTAGTAGTTGTGTTATTATCTCGCAGGTTGTTGGTGTTCGTACACTAGTAGTTGTGTTATTATCTCACAGGTTGTCGGTGTTCGTACACTAGTATTTGTGTTATTATCTCGCAGGTTGTCGGTGTTCGTACACTAGTAGTTGTGTTATTATCTAGCAGGTTGTCGGTGTTCGTACACTAGTAGTTGTGTTATTATCTCGCAGGTTGTCGGTGTTCGTACACTAGTAGTTGTGTTATTATCTCCCAGGTTGTCGGTGTTCGTACACTAGTAGTTGTGTTATTAGCTCCCAGGTTGTCGGTGTTCGTACACTAGTATTTGTGTTATTATCTCGCAGGTTGTCGGTGTTCGTACACTAGTAGTTGTGTTATTATCTCGCAGGTTGTCGGTGTTCGTACACTAGTAGTTGTGTTATTATCTCCCAGGTTGTCGGTGTTCGTACACTAGTAGTTGTGTTATTAGCTCCCAGGTTGTCGGTGTTCGTACACTAGTAGTTGTGTTATTATCTCGCAGGTTGTCGGTGTTCGTACACTAGTAGTTGTGTTATTAGCTCCCAGGTTGTCGGTGTTCGTACACTAGTACTGTAGTTGTGTTATTATCTCGCAGGTTGTCGGTGTTCGTACACTAGTAGTTGTGTTATTATCTCCCAGGTTGTCGGTGTTCGTACACTAGTAGTTGTGTTATTATCTAGCAGGTTGTCGGTGTTCGTACACTAGTAGTTGTGTTATTAGCTCCCAGGTTGTCGGTGTTCGTACACTAGTAGTTGTGTTATTAGCTCCCAGGTTGTCGGTGTTCGTACACTAGTAGTTGTGTTATTATCTCGCAGGTTGTCGGTGTTCGTACACTAGTAGTTGTGTTATTAGCTCCCAGGTTGTCGGTGTTCGTACACTAGTACTGTAGTTGTGTTATTATCTCGCAGGTTGTCGGTGTTCGTACACTAGTAGTTGTGTTATTATCTCCCAGGTTGTCGGTGTTCGTACACTAGTAGTTGTGTTATTATCTAGCAGGTTGTCGGTGTTCGTACACTAGTAGTTGTGTTATTAGCTCCCAGGTTGTCGGTGTTCGTACACTAGTAGTTGTGTTATTAGCTCCCAGGTAGTCGGTGTTCGTACACTAGTAGTTGTGTTATTATCTCGCCGGTTGTCGGTGTTCGTACACTAGTAGTTGTGTTATTAGCTCCCAGGTAGTCGGTGTTCGTACACTAGTAGTTGTGTTATTATCTCGCCGGTTGTCGGGGTTCGTACACTAGTTGTTATGTTATTATCTCGCAGGTTGTCGGTGTTCGTACACTAGTATTTGTGTTATTATCTCGCAGGTTGTCGGTGTTCGTACACTAGTAGTTGTGTTATTATCTATCAGGTTGTCGGTGTTCGTACACTAGTAGTTGTGTTATTAGCTCCCAGGTTGTCGGTGTTCGTACACTACTAGTTGTGTTATTAGCTCCCAGGTAGTCGGTGTTCGTACACTAGTAGTTGTGTTATTATCTCGCCGGTTGTCGGTGTTCGTACACTAGTAGTTGTGTTATTATCTAGCAGGTTGTCGGTGTTCGTACACTAGTAGTTGTGTTATTAGGTTGTAGGTGTTCGTACACTAGTAGTTATTAATTTATTTGCGGCATATAGCGGTTTTTTTAGATGCTGATCACGATTATAGAACTCAGATATAACGTGTTATTAGCTCTCAGGTTGTCGGTGTTCGTACACTAGTAGTTGTGTTATTAGCTCCCAGGTTGTCGGTGTTCGTACACTAGTAGTTGTGTTATTAGCTCCCAGGTAGTCGGTGTTCGTACACTAGTAGTTGTGTTATTATCTCGCAGGTTGTCGGTGTTCGTACACTAGTAGTTGTGTTATTATCTCGCAGGTTGTCGGTGTTCGTACACTAGTAGTTGTGTTATTATCTCGCAGGTTGTCGGTGTTCGTACACTAGTAGTTGTGTTATTATCTCGCAGGTTGTCGGTGTTCGTACACTAGTAGTTGTGTTATTAGCTCCCAGGTAGTCGGTGTTCGTACACTAGTAGTTGTGTTATTATCTCGCAGGTTGTCGGTGTTCGTACACTAGTAGTTGTGTTATTAGCCCCCAGGTAGTCGGTGTTCGTACATTAGTAGTTGTGTTATTATCTCGCAGGTTGTCGGTGTTCGTACACTAGTAGTTGTGTTATTATCTCGCAGGTTGTCGGTGTTCGTACACTAGTAGTTGTGTTATTATCTCGCAGGTTGTCGGTGTTAGTACACTAGTAGTTGTGTTATTAGCTCGCAGGTTGTCGGTGTTCGTACACTAGTAGTTGTGTTATTATCTCGCAGGTTGTCGGTGTTCGTACACTAGTACTTGTGTTATTATCTCGCAGGTTGTCGGTGTTCGTACACTAGTAGTTGTGTTATTGTGTTATTATCTCGCAGGTTGTCGGTGTTCGTACACTAGTAGTTGTGTTATTATCTCGCAGGTTGTCGGTGTTCGTACACTAGTAGTTGTGTTATTAGCTCGCAGGTTGTCGGTCTTCGTACACTAGTAGTTGTGTTATTATCTCCCAGGTTGTCGGTGTTCGTACACTAGTATTTGTGTTATTATCTCGCAGGTTGTCGGTGTTCGTACACTAGTAGTTGTGTTATTATCTCGCAGGTTGTCGGTGTTCGTACACTAGTACTTGTGTTATTATCTCGCAGGTTGTCGGTGTTCGTACACTAGTAGTTGTGTTATTATCTCGCAGGTTGTCGGTGTTCGTACACTAGTAGTTGTGTTATTATCTCGCAGGTTGTCGGTGTTCGTACACTAGTAGTTGTGTTATTAGCTCCCAGGTTGTCGGTCTTCGTACACTAGTAGTTGTGTTATTATCTCCCAGGTTGTCGGTGTTCGTACACTAGTATTTGTGTTATTATCTCGCAGGTTGTCGGTGTTCGTACACTAGTAGTTGTGTTATTATCTCCCAGGTTGTCGGTGTTCGTACACTAGTAGTTGTGTTATTAGCTCCCAGGTTGTCGGTGTTCGTACACTAATAGTTGTGTTATTAGCTCCCAGGTTGTCGGTGTTCGTACACTAGTAGTTGTGTTATTATCTCCCAGGTTGTCGGTGTTCGTACACTAGTAGTTGTGTTATTATCTCGCAGGTTGACGGTGTTCGTACACTAGTAGTTGTGTTATTAGCTCGCAGGTTGTCGGTGTTCGTACACTAGTAGTTGTGTTATTATCTCGCAGGTTGTCGGTGTTCGTACACTAGTAGTTGTGTTATTATCTCGCAGGTTGTCGGTGTTCGTACACTAGTAGTTGTGTTATTATCTCGCAGGTTGTCGGTGTTCGTACACTAGTAGTTGTGTTATTAGCTCGCAGGTTGTCGGTCTTCGTACACTAGTAGTTGTGTTATTATCTCCCAGGTTGTCGGTGTTCGTACACTAGTATTTGTGTTATTAGCTCGCAGGTTGTCGGTGTTCGTACACTAGTAGTTGTGTTATTATCTCGCAGGTTGTCGGTGTTAGTACACTAGTAGTTGTGTTATTAGCTCGCAGGTTGTCGGTGTTCGTACACTAGTAGTTGTGTTATTATCTCGCAGGTTGTCGGTGTTCGTACACTAGTACTTGTGTTATTATCTCGCAGGTTGTCGGTGTTCGTACACTAGTAGTTGTGTTATTAGCTCCCAGGTTGTCGGTGTTCGTTCACTAGTAGTTGTGTTATTATCTCGCAGGTTGCCGGTGTTCGTACACTAGTAGTTGTGTTATTAGCTCGCAGGTTGTCGGTGTTCGTACACTAGTAGTTGTGTTATTATCTCGCAGGTTGTCGGTGTTCGTTCACTAGTAGTTGTGTTATTAGCTCGCAGGTTGTCGGTGTTCGTTCACTAGTAGTTGTGTTATTATCTCGCAGGTTGTCGGTGTTCGTACACTAATAGTTGTGTTATTAGCTCCCAGGTTGTCGGTGTTCGTACACTAGTAGTTGTGTTATTATCTCGCAGGTTGTCGGTGTTCGTACACTAGTAGTTGTGTTATTATCTCGCAGGTTGTCGGTGTTCGTACACTAGTAATTGTGTTATTATCTCGCAGGTTGTCGGTGTTCGTACACTAGTAGTTGTGTTATTAGCTCGCAGGTTGTCGGTGTTCGTTCACTAGTAGTTGTGTTATTAGCTCCCAGGTTGTCGTTGTTCGTACACTAGTAGTTGTGTTATTATCTCGCAGGTTGTCGGTGTTCGTACACTAGTAGTTGTGTTATTATCTCGCAGGTTGTCGGTGTTCGTACACTAGTAGTTGTGTTATTATCTCGCAGGTTGTCGGTGTTCGTACACTAGTAATTGTGTTATTATCTCGCAGGTTGTCGGTGTTCGTACACTAGTAATTGTGTTATTATCTCGCAGGTTGTCGGTGTTCGTACACTAGTAGTTGTGTTATTAGCTCGCAGGTTGTCGGTGTTCGTTCACTAGTAGTTGTGTTATTAGCTCGCAGGTTGTCGTTGTTCGTACACTAGTAGTTGTGTTATTAGCTCCCAGGTTGTCGTTGTTCGTACACTAGTAGTTGTGTTATTATCTCGCAGGTTGTCGGTGTTCGTACACTAGTAGTTGTGTTATTATCTCGCAGGTTGTCGGTGTTCGTACACTAGTAATTGTGTTATTATCTCGCAGGTTGTCGGTGTTCGTACACTAGTAGTTGTGTTATTAGCTCGCAGGTTGTCGGTGTTCGTTCACTAGTAGTTGTGTTATTAGCTCCCAGGTTGTCGTTGTTCGTACACTAGTAGTTGTGTTATTATCTCGCAGGTTGTCGGTGTTCGTACACTAGTAGTTGTGTTATTATCTCGCAGGTTGTCGGTGTTCGTACACTAGTAGTTGTGGCATCGGGATGGGTCAGGAAGCTGCGGTTCCGTGTTATTTACAAGATAGCAGAAGAAGATGATTCGTGGCTCGAGTTATCTGACAATCATCCAGCCGAATTAATTCCCTTCGTGAAAAGCAACCACAATAGGAAGGTAAGAAGAATACCGTAACTGTTGTAGTACGAATGTTAGTTTGGAGGTCCCGGGTTCGATCCATGCCCGCGGCAGTTATGTTTTTACGGGAAATAAAGATAATGATTGCAGAATCAGGTAGAATCAGGTGAGAGTTCGGTGTATGAGAGGCGGTATGGTATGTAAGACATTTTGCAATTGAATTTTAATATATTTTTAAATTTTCGACTTCTGGTGAGAATAAAATTGATTTAGATATACGATTTTGACTCGTATTAGTTGCACATTATGATGGGTACACGTAAATCCATCTCTTGTTTTATTGCCGTCCCGTTTCCCAATGTACCTGTTGGATTTTATATTTAATAGGAATATGACAACTCGAGAAATTCCTACGTTGATCGGGCCTTCCCTGTTAAGGTAGTCGCGAGATACGTTGGTATATTAATTACAGAAGTTGAACCGGGAACAACTCTTGTAGTCGAAATAACTACTTGTGGATCCAGTAAGTTGTGTTGTTTTCTTCTGTAATAAGTTCGTCTTGTTACTTGTATAAATTTGACTTGTTACTTGTATAAATTTAACTTGTTACTTGTATAAATTTAACTTGTTACTTGTATAAATTTGACTTGTTACTTGTATAAATTTGACTTGTTACTTGTATAAATTTGACTTGTTACTTGTATAAATTTAACTTGTTACTTGTATAAATTTGACTTGTTACTTTATAAATTTAACTTGTTACTTGTATAAATTTAACTTGTTACTTGTATAAATTTGACTTGTTACTTTATAAATTTAACTTGTTACTTGTATAAATTTAACTTGTTACTTGTATAAATTTGACTTGTTACTTTATAAATGTTACTTGTTAATTTGACTTGTTACTTGTATGATGTCTACTTATTTTTTTGATTAGTTTCACTGATTGCTTGTATAAGCCCATTATTGAAGAACTATTTCATTTTCAATTAATAATGACAATTGATTTATGCTTAAAGTGTGGCATATGTGTTATTATGTGTCATTCAGCAAATGTGTTAATACACAATGTCTTTTACAAAACTACAAAATTGTTATACCAAAAATAGCTAACAAACAGTAGGTATCTTACTGTATTAAGTCTAAATAAAACTCAATGATACGATAAAGATACTGTATTTCTCGATCGCAGCGTGTAATAGTTGTATCGTATGCGAGGTCGGTGATCCGTATTACGCGGTTCCCATTTACGCGACGAGTTCCGATAAAGAAGGCGAGGAAACTGAGTTGGCTATCGGCGACTTGGGTGTCGTCGTAAACCCACCACTGGAGCACAAGTTTTACACGATAAAGTTTGACAAGTTATACAACGTACACTCAATTATTACACTGCTCCAAGGTAAGTTCATATTAATTACCTATTTAATACAGAAAATAAATGTTTTTTTTCCTTCTAAATGCGTTATTTATTCCATAAATTTGTATTTTCACCGGCCCTTATTCGCTATAAACTATACTGCTGAGTACTAATTAGATGGCATGGATTTATTGTAAAATCGTCACGTGACAATAAAAAGGTTATCTCAAATTTTTTAAAGAATTTATTTATTCTATAATTTCTTTATTGTTATTCACGACATCTGAAAGCCATTAAATTAAATTCTGCATTGGATGATATTATTTTTGATTTTTTTATTGTGGTTTTTTAATAAAAGTAAAAGTATCATAGTTAAACCAGTGATTTATATAAAAAATATTTAGGACAATTCGGTCCCAAAACACTAAATTAATGGGACCGAGTAACAATTGACCGGACCGAATTGTCCTGCTTCCAAATAAAATGCAGAAAATTAAATAAAACTGTGATTGAAATTATAATATTGATGAATTTCAATCAAGAAAGCGCCTTTTTAACGAAATAATTAAAAAGGTTCTAGAACTTCTATTTGAGATAAAATAAATTCGTTCGAAAGGCGCTTAATTTATTATTCTTCGAAATGCAATAAAAATCTGGTGATATCATTGGTTTATATGAATTAATCTTTAGTTTATTTTTCTTATAATATCATAATGTGTTCCTGTAGAAGTGGACCTGGTGGACGGGAAGTTCCTTTACCAGGCGTCGTTCCGTAATGAAGATAACCGAGATGTTCAGATCGATGAGAATGGCGTAGTAAGGGACGAATCGGAGTTCCTGCTAAACCCCGACCTCGTTCCCAAGGTAACGTAGAAACAAATTAAACCCCGAGCTCGTTCCCAAGGTAACGTATAAACAAAATAAACCCCGAGCTCGTTCCCAAGGTAACGTAGAAACAAAATAAACCCCGAGCTCGTTCCCAAGGTAACGTATAAACAAAATAAACCCCGAGCTCGTTCCCAAGGTAACGTATAAACAAAATAAACCCCGAGCTCGTTCCCAAGGTAACGTATAAACAAAATAAACCCCGAGCTCGTTCCCAAGGTAACGTAGAAACAAAATAAACCCCGACCTCGTTCCCAAGGTAACGTATAAACAAAATAAACCCCGAGCTCGTTCCCAAGGTAACGTAGAAACAAATAAACCCCGAGCTCGTTCCCAAGGTAACGTATAAACAAAATAAACCCCGAGCTCGTTCCCAAGGTAACGTATAAACAAAATAAACCCCGAGCTCGTTCCCAAGGTAACGTAGAAACAAATAAACCCCGAGCTCGTTCCCAAGGTAACGTATAAACAAAATAAACCCCGAGCTCGTTCCCAAGGTAACGTATAAACAAAATAAACCCCGAGCTCGTTCCCAAGGTAACGTAGAAACAAAATAAACCCCGACCTCGTTCCCAAGGTAACGTATAAACAAAATAAACCCCGAGCTCGTTCCCAAGGTAACGTAGAAACAAAATAAACCCCGATCTCTTTCTGTTTATTAGATATACGACGGGTCTAACAGTCGACCCAGCGGGCCCAGTACCGAAGTGGAGAATCTATTCGACCCCGGAACAACTTTATTCGTCTCTCAAGTAATAATATCCGTAGTAGAAATTAGTGAAGATGCCAGAATTCATATCAGTTTTGTCGCCTGCGAAGAGGAAGGTGTGTATGTGTGTGATTTATTATTATTACCCTGTAAAAATTTGCTATAATTTCATTATTTTCCAAATATATTTAAGTCATGTAGTTGTAGTGTAATTGTCATCACTAGATGGCTCTCTCGGCAAATTATACATTTTATTTGTTGACTTGAAATACCGCGCCATGTTTATGGTATGATAACTACTTATTCTTCCCACTGTTGGTTTTATTTTTCCGCCGGGGTATCGTTTGTTTTTTGCTCTTGCTTTATTTCCTGTTAATCACAAATTTATTTATCTCCCTTTCAACGTAAATTAGTTTATTTCCCTTTCCAAAATTAATATTTATTTATCTCCATTATAATGTAATTGGGTTAAATTTTTCTCTCTGCAGTATTACCTTCAACCACAACTCCACCACCGCGCACCACGCCGCCCCCAGACCCGAACGAGGAGACCTGCGAAACACCATTCGAGATTCCGATCCGACATTACCTGGGGGTTGGAGATATCGAGAACGCGGATTACGGAGACGAAGATGGGTGGACTCTGGGAGACAGTCTCAGCACAAAGACGATAACGTTTCAGTTGGGGAACCGAGGCAGGGAGGCTGGGGAGGTGAGTGACACGACGGGAACCGATGCAGGGAGGCTGGGGAGGTGAGTGACACGTCGGGAACCGAGGCAGGGATGCTGGGGAGGTGAGTGACACGGCGTTAACCGAGGCAGGGAGGCTGGGGAGGTGAGTGACACGGCGTTAACCGAGGCAGGGAGGCTGGGGAGGTGAGTGACACGGCGGGAACCGAGGCAGGGGGGCTGGGGAGGTGAGTGACACGGCGGGAACCGAGGCAGGGAGGCTGGGGAGGTGAGTGACACGGCGGGAACCGAGGCAGGGAGGCTGGGGAGGTGAGTGACACGGCGGGAACCGAGGCAGGGAGGCTGGGGAGGTGAGTGACACGGCAGCTCAACACACAGGGAACCGAGGCAGGGAGGTTGGGGAGGTGAGTGACACGGCGGGAACCGAGGCAGGGAGGGCTGGGGAGGTGAGTGACACGGCGGGAACCGAGGCAGGGGTGCTGGGGAGGTGAGTGACACGGCGGGAACCAAGGCAGGGAGGCTTGGGGAGGTGAGTGACACGGCGGGAACCGAGGCAGGGGGGCTGGGGAGGTGAATGACACGACGGGAACCGAGGCTGGGGAGGTGAGTGCCACGGCGGGAACCGAGGCAAGGAGGCTGGGGAGGTGAGTGACACGGCGGGAACCGAGGCAGGGAGGCTGGGGAGGTGAGTGACACGGCGGGAACCGAGGCTGGGGAGGTGAGTGCCACGGCGGGAACCGAGGCAAGGAGGCTGGGGAGGTGAGTGACACGGCGGGAACCGAGGCAGGGAGGCTGGGGAGGTGAGTGACACGACGGGAACCGAGGCAGGGAGGCTGGGGAGGTGAGTGACACGTCGAGAACCGAGACAGGGAGGCTGGGGAGGTGAGTGACACGGCGGGAACCGAGGCAGGGGTGCTGGGGAGGTGAGTGACACGGCGGGAACCAAGGCAGGGAGGCTTGGGGAGGTGAGTGACACGGCGGGAACCGAGGCAGGGGGGCTGGGGAGGTGAGTGACACGGCGGGAACCGAGGCAGGGGTGCTGGGGAGGTGAGTGACACGGCGGGAACCAAGGCAGGGAGGCTTGGGGAGGTGAGTGACACGGCGGGAACCGAGGCAGGGGGGCTGGGGAGGTGAATGACACGACGGGAACCGAGGCTGGGGAGGTGAGTGCCACGGCGGGAACCGAGGCAAGGAGGCTGGGGAGGTGAGTGACACGGCGGGAACCGAGGCAGGGAGGCTGGGGAGGTGAGTGACACGGCGGGAACCGAGGCTGGGGAGGTGAGTGCCACGGCGGGAACCGAGGCAAGGAGGCTGGGGAGGTGAGTGACACGGCGGGAACCGAGGCAGGGAGGCTGGGGAGGTGAGTGACACGACGGGAACCGAGGCAGGGAGGCTGGGGAGGTGAGTGACACGTCGAGAACCGAGACAGGGAGGCTGGGGAGGTGAGTGACACGACGGGAACCGAGACAGGGAGGCTAGGGAGGTGAGTGACACGACGGGAACCGAGGCAGGGAGGCTGGGGAGGTGAGTGACACGGCGGGAACCGAGGCAGGGAGGCTGGGGAGGTGAGTGACACGGCAGCTCAGCACACAGGGAACCGAGGCTGGCAGGTGAGTGACACATCAGTCTCAGCACACAGGGAACCGAGGCTGGCAGGTGAGTGACACATCAGTCTCAGCACACAGGGAACCGAGGCTGGCAGGTGAGTGACACATCAGTCTCAGCACACAGGGAACCGAGGCTGGGCCTGGGAGGTGAGTGATACGAGAGACTCAGCACCCCCACTGGAACCGAGGCTGTGGGTAGTGACACGGCAGTGTCAGCCACAGACCTTAACGTTTCAGTCTGTCTCTCTAACCATTCCGCTAGCAGCTCAGGTAAAAGATAGACCTGGAAATACTATCTGATATCTTGTACTACTATGTCCGTAATTTACGTCATCATGGCCTCCTGTCTGTCAATACCATCATCTGCTGCCACTGTGCTCAACCCTAGTACTTGGCCGTCAATAATTGATTACAAAAATAATGTTTCTGTAGCATTAGTCCTGTAAAATTTTAGTTCAAGCATGACCTACTAAATATACGACCATGAAAGGTGCATTCTACCTACTAAATTTAGTAGGCACACATTTTTAAAATAATTTGTTAGATTATGTCAACAGCGTTCTGGTGAAATACTCGTAACGCTGTAAAGTACTACTTTGCAGCGTTGCGGCCTATAGGACGGAACGCTGCAAAGTAATCAATGACATGGAAACAACTTCAATTACCGTATTCCAGAATGTATTATTTCCATTAATGTTAATGATTGCTGCTTTATTATCCAGTTTGCATCCAATGGAAGACACTTTAGAGAAAATGAGCAAATAAAATATGGCGACAGTGTTCAGTAAAACTGAACTGACAAAGTTTGCTTCAGTCGACTATAGTCAAGATGAATTAACGATTTATCACATCCATGCAGGAGACAACAACAAAAAAACTTTAGTTACATATAAATGTATAATTAATACTGCGTACCTGTTAATAAATTTTAATTATATTCGATATAGTGCATGTCGCAGTGTCCGAGTGGATACGGCGCCTGAACTGCTTACACAATTAGTGTTTGGTGGTGCAGGTTCGAATCCGACTAAAGGCTGTAGAAATTTCGCTCTGTTGTGTCCCTAGGCAAGACACTTTAGACATTAGTGCCTAAGCCAACCCAGCGGTATAATGGGAACCTGGCTTTGCTGGGGTAATGATAATAAAAGCGCTTTGAGTATGCTGAGCGTAGAAAAGCGCTATATAAATAACCAATATTATTATTATTATTATTATTACATGATTAAAATGTTTAAATGAGCATCCATAAAATCCTTTCTTCACATACCGAACGATGATAAGTTGACATAATGTAACAAAATTACATAGATCATTGCTTGTAAAGGTCAATATTCAGTGTTAAAGACCCTTGTTTATTAATGTAAACCTCCCTCGCTGCGCTCGCTCGGTACATAGATAAACTCGGGTCATAACGCTGCAAAATGCTACTTTGCACACAATTATGTAAATAGTTATTATTTTATGTTTGAAGGATTTTATAATAAAAGTTTTCTAGAATATTTTTGTTATGATTCAATTCAATAGTCAAGTAATATAATTTTTATACAACGTACGCAAATAGCTAATTTCACATTATTGGTAAATACCTCTAGTTCCACTTCGCCTGTACCTACAATAGGCCTACTTGCACTATCTCCCAGACTATAGTGTCTTAATTCAATGGCTTGCCCCCCAATTTGTGTACAAATCTTAATGAGATGTATGAAATTGTAAAGAGAATGTTGACCTAACTACTTCTTACTCAGTTACTGGGTGAGTCAGAATTGTTAATTTCTCTTTCGATCTTGAGCACTTTAGCTCTTACTTAGTAAGAAGTAGGGAGTTCAAACTATCTTTACTCCTTGTCATTGGATGTGGCGGGGGGGGGGGGGGGGGGGGGTGGTACAAAATATCGGCATTAATTAGCCCCCCACCCCTTATTGAATATTGCTACATTTGGAACTAGAGGTATTTTCCAATAATATATGAAATTAGCTATTTACGTACGTTGTTTACAAATTATAATACTTAATTGCGGAATTTTAAGGACAATCCGATCCGAAGATACTTGCTTCAATTGCAGTCGAGCCAAAATTAGAGTCAAATTCTACATGTAAACATGTAAAGTTTCAATAAACCTCTTAGTCATGAAAGTCGTTGCAGATTTGTAAAAAGGGTTAAAATTTTGGTGCCACCGGAAGGGATAAGGTCATCATCATAAGTTCAATTGTTTGCCTTTAATATAAACCGGACTGTATAGAAAGTTGCGCTCTGGTTCATACCTGTAAGAGTTTCGGCTCCAGTAGCAAATTACTCCCCTAGCGGGAGCATGTTGAATCCTGAATAATCAACATACATTATTTAACATACAATAGCGACAGACACACTCAATTTCTAAAACTCTGTTTTCCGCAGGTGTTTACAGTTATTGCGGTTGAGACAGAGATATTGAACCCGGATACGGCACCCCAGTTCGATGTGTTTGAATACCGTCTGCTATTCGCTCTACGGGAGGGTGATGCCTACAGAGAGATAAGCGCAGATCCCGCCAGTGTGTTTCCCGCCCCACCAATTAAAACGCCGTTAAAAGAATTACGAGAATTATCCCACGTAAGTAAATAAACTAAATAAATATTGTTATGTTATTATAAAAGTGAGATAAGCGCTACCAAATATATTTAGATCCACATAGTGGACATCTTCAGTGAATGAATGACTGTAAATATAATTAATAGTGAAACTGACTATCAGCCCTAAACACTATCCATACTAAATACTACACGGTAAATTGAACCAATCAAATACGACCTCCACCGACCTAGTATAATTCATTTAGTAACTTACAACTAGCCCCCCCCCCCCCCGGACTTGTAAAGATAATCTAGAATTTATTGCCCTTTCCCCCAATTTTTTGATGTATAAACTTTCTAATATTTTTCTCCTGAACGGATTAGCCTCTCTCCCTATGACCTTAACCTTTTCTACTTGTGGTGTATGTCCTGTTTCTACATGGTGTCCCGCTAACTCAGTGGCCTTTCCCCGTTTTTTCCTAATGTCCCCCCTCATGTGCCCTCAATCTGACGTCTGCGTTATAACCTGATTCACCTATGTACATTTTCCCGCATGTGCAAGGAATCGCGTATACTACTCCCCTGGGTTGTGTTTTGGGTTTGGGTGGACGGCATATATAGTGCTTTAGTTTGACCCCTGTGCAGTTATAAGTTCCAATGCCGATTCATCTTTTTTCTCTTTTAGGGTCTGCTGAGTTAACTTTTTTTATTTTACTGTATATGACTCTTGTCGGTCGGACTATCGTTTTTTTTAATTCTGATCAAAAGCTGTGATTATACCCTTTTTAATTCTTGGAGCATGATTTGATGAATAATTTATATATCGGTTAGAATATGTTGGTTTGATGTATACGGTAGTAATCATGTTTCCGTCCCCCCCCCCGATGTATACGGTAGTAAT
>JAUCBJ010002627.1:0-37776 GCA_032718475.1 Nemertoderma westbladi | reverse complement strand
TCACGAATGGTAAGGTTCCTTCCCCTCTTGCGTATTTCCAGGACTCAAATTCAGGCATAAGGTTAATACTACGCCCAGAATTCGGCAATTTTAGGTACCAGGTCCCTGATACTAAGAAGAGATGTGTTAGTTTACTACTGTAGGCGTACGGGTACTAATAGCTATCCTGGCTCCTATCTAGAATTTTAGTCACCCAGGTAGTCCGGGTAACTTCCTATTAGGGCGTTGGCGGGGACACGGTAGATGTTAGTATATCCCTGATAGCCTCAATTTATTTGCGCCTAGTGTAAACTGCCCTACCGCCTGAACGGTACAATTCCAATTCAGGTGAAAACACAGCAACCCCTTAGCCTACAAGTTCTGATGTAATGGACACTGTCGTACTGCAAATAGTCGCACACACACCTGTACTTAGCAAGAGTTAAGCGTACAGTTTGCTGCACCCTAACCAATGTGTATGCCTTGTACCGGTGTGCCTACGTCCTATCTGCGTACTAGTATCTGCTCTCTCTCCCTCCCGTAGGAATGTGAAGGTCTACTGTGGGTTTTCCTGAATCAAGACAGTACAGTCCCTATGATGTAATTTTAGGCTTGCAGCGTGTCACTACGTCTACCTTTTGATCTTTTGGTCTTACACTTAGGTAGCAAGGATCGAACGCTGTCTAACCTTTCAGGCGATGGGCGAATAACTTTAAATGGTATTGCGGGTTGTCTCTCGTCTACATTCCCGTGATGTTCCCGTTCATTGCTGCGGCCCGATCTCTAGCCGGCCATCCTGTCCCTGAGTTTGTTCACCGTAGTGAATTCATAGTAAAACAGAAAAGCTGAGAGAATATTCTGACTTTATTACAGAAGACACAATTATAATACAATGTAATCTGAGAATAAACTAAGCACGACAGAATAAATCTGAGAAGTATAGATTGAAAATTGAAGATAGTGTGAGTGATAACTAATGAACGAATCGCACCTTTATATACTAAATTTGTGCTGCAATCAATCGAGAAAATTCTCGATTGTTCTATGGGTTCTAACAAGGTTTTAAAGATAGCTTATTGGTCCAGCTAATATATAACTTGCACGACATTGGTTACAATCAAATAACTACAGCCTTATTGGTACAGACAAATGCAATTAATTTGTAGCGGTTAATTTAAATGAGTTGAAATTCTGCACAAAAAATAATTCGCACTTACTAGGATTCGAACTCGATACCTACTACACATATAATTTCCAACGCTCTACCAACTGAGCTACTGAACCACTTGACCGATAGATACACAATAGATAGAACCAATACTAATGAGAACTCAAAGCAATCTTTACAAAGTTAATTCGAATAAAATAAAATTTTGAAAATCCACGGCATTTAGGGAATATAATTCTATATAGGTTTCTCTCAAGAATTCCAGGTATTTGGTGAAGTCGCTGCGTTTATCCGGCTCTTCAACATCTGCACTTTCGAGTCGGTTTCGAATAGAATTCTCGTGTTCGAGTCTCAGTTTATCGTTCCGCTTCCGCTGGGTATGATATTTAAATAAAACCATTTCCCTTTTGGTGTCTATATCGTTCGTATCGTGTAGGTCGATAGGATGACCAGTAGTTAAGAAGTCCATATACGTACCATTACGATGCGTATAGCGAGCGGTGAATTTTCTACAGTCCAACCCACGCGCAAGTTGCTCCCGGGACATTGGCGGTTAGATATAATGACCATCGTCCTCCGTAGTAGTTGAACCAGCGTCGCCGCGTATCAAGCTATCAACAAACGCTTGTAAAGGTAGAGTATATCGCTCCCTGATACCAAGATCATCTTCTATCAACTCAATCATATCTGCTATATAAGTTTATCCATATTATAATGAGTTTATATTTAGGCGAGCGGGCGTCGCTGCCTACCCCTCTCTGCCCCCGGACAGTGCGAGATCCTCAGCGCTGGTGTACTTTCGCCGATGTGCCTATCGCCAACGTCGTAGCTGCACAACGACTACAACAACCAGCACGAGTCACTCCACCGTCCGTCCCAAAGGCTTAGATATACTTCAGGTTCTTACTGGAGAGTTAGGGCTACTTTCACAATTGCGACTCGCTACTGTAAACACACCTTAGTAGTAACATTCACCTACAAACGCACAAATTCCATGTAACTGTCACAAATGGTACACATTCTATCACACATTCGGGTCATTTGTCCGTTAGTCAAGTGCCTTCCAGAATGTCACTTTATTTATTATGTATCCTTGGATACTAGCAGTGCGCTATTTATTCCCTATGCTATTCAATGGGCAAGCTTTATTGTTCTTTTAACTCACTTCTAATTCTAGCGTGGTTGTTGCCATGGTGACATTATGGAAAGGTAGCGGTAGAATTAGGGTAATTCTCATGCATACAGATCTGGGATGCTATTTAATAGTAATTCTTTAATTGTCAATATCATCTTTATATATGATTTTATGAATTTTATCGGCTATTGACTATATATTGGAGATTCTCGCACACAAATACACTTAATAGAGTGAATCTCCGCTCCCATGATCTATTAATTAATGGAATTTTGGGAATGTTATAAATTGTATAAAATGACAATTTATTAAATTCATTGAAATATATGAATTTAAATTTATTCCCGTAAATTTTATTATTTAATGTTAAATAGACACAATTTTATTCCAGAATGTGTCTGGGGACTGGGATCCTTGATTCTAGGAATTTTGACCTTTTAAGAGTATCGGTAAGTGCTACGATATCTTAATCGACTAGAATTTTAAAGGATCTAAGGGTTTAACAGATTTATTTTGCGTTATACGCTACTGTTAAAAGGACATCACGCTACTATATGTATTATTTAATATACGGTATGAGAGCAATATCGCACGAAGCAATGTCAGTGAGAAGAGGCAAGTCGTTTCCAAGGTCTACCCAGAGCTTGGTTTAGCCGAGACACGAGGATCTGAATTTTGCATTCCTAATACTCTGCTTACCAATAATACTTAAATATAGTAGGAGCTTTATTGTACTTTAATAAGTACGGACATTTCATCTTACTGTAGTTACGTATTTGTAATGTAATACGGACAGTAAGGAAAGAGAAAAAGAATTATTTCTCGCCGTCGCACTAAATATATAATATATAAGTAATTAAGTAATAAACGCGAATATATATTGCACTAATCTACTAAATAATCGCTAAAATAACATTCTACTAAATAAAATTAAAGAAAACGATTATAATAAAATTACATAATAATACATACATAATATAAAATAATAAAAATAAATATAAAATAATATAGTCACACACCCACTCCGTATGTTGTTACGTTATGGAGTCCCTAGATATTTGTTGGATTAGGGAGGTGGTCGTGGGAAGAGTATCTTGCCTTCCATAGTTTCCAGACAGTTTTCGGTCTCTTTCCAGTAAACATAAACGACCAGCTGTGCGATTGAGTGGTTGCGTTACTTTCTCCGCTCCCTTGGCCTGTCTAATCTCAGCCGGGTTAAGGTGGGGAGGCCATTCATCTTCTTTACTTAGGAAGTCGGGTTCACCTAACCAGTCTGGAGTATCTGTCAGTTCTTGAGGAGTTGCTCCTCTGGAGGCGATGTCGGCTAGATTAATCGTCTCGGGGCAATGTCTCCATTGATCTACATTGGAGTTGATGTCGTCATTATCTGAGGAGTATGGTCTTCCCTCAGTTGGATCGTCTAACTCACTGCTCTCATCTTCCCATTCTCTTACTTGATATACCTGATCTTTCGGTAATCTATCCATGAGAGTTCTACGGGAAGGGCCAGTAAAGTACCAACCCACGCTAGTTCTTCCCGCATAAGCTTGTAGTGGTTGCGGTTGAGCAGGCCGTTTCTCCAATGTCTCGAGCGCTTCATGCGCATTTTGACCGATGAGTATTTGGACTCCAGGGTAATCGGTGTTGAATCTAGGTATATCAAACTGCTGGGTGAAATCGTCCTCATCCCAGTTATAAGGTTCTACTTGGCTGGTAGCGAAGTTCTTTATCGCCACCATTTTTACTGACCTTATGCTGTGTTCTCCTAGTTCATCCTGGGGGGTGGACAACGCACCTACATAATAATCTGCGATTACTGTAGATTTCCAAACCGGCATAATTCCTGACATGTTTAACTTAGTTCGGAACTTGGGTTGTCCAGCAAAGATGTCTTCGGCTAGTTCTTTGTCGATGAATGTTACTGTGCTACCGGAGTCAAGAAGGGCGTTCACTATATAACTCCTTTCAGGTCCGTGGACCCTTAGCTGCACTACGGGAAATTCTCGGATTCCTACATTGGAAGTTGGTGCTTTCCAAGATGGTTGTCGGTCAGAAGTAGTTGGGGGGAGCTCGCTGTCGGTGTCCTTTTCATACGTAAGTGCTCGATACACTGCGGTATTTATCAGGTAACAGGATTCGTTTTCGTTGGAGAATTCGTCCGTATAGAATCCTTCCATCTCAGAACATTGGTCAGTGTCGTTCACATCACTGAATTGGACATGTAGTTCGGACTCACTTACCTGACTCGGGCTGTTTCGTTCGAATTCCGTGTGCAACAAGATATGATGTTTTGCGCCGCACTTTGCACACCTTGCGTCGGAGTAACAAGTTCGCCATTGGTGTCCTCGTCTGAGGCAATTATAACACAACCGCTTATCCCACATGACTTCACGTCTATCCTTTAATGATTTCTTTAGGAATTTATCACACATATTCAAGCGGTGGGGCCCGTCGCACAGCATACATTTTGGTTTGATGTTACTTACCTTACTTTGGATAACGTTGTGCACACTCGTTCTTTCCTCGGGCTTTCTTACTTGAATTCTCTTAGGAGACGTAGGGGGAGTTTTTCTTACCTGTTCTCTCTTGTCATTGGTTCGAGACTTGAATTTACTTACGTCCTTAGTCGCTTTGTTGTCATAGTAAGATCTTTCAGTGTCTTTCCCGCTGTCTTCCTCTTGAGAAGCCTGGCTTTCGCCGTCGTCTGTATAACACACTGGTATTACCCTTCTCCTAGAAACGGGTTTCTCACTTACCTTGTTTTCCGGTGTCTTCTCTCTGGACTGTTTTAGGAGCTGTAATTTCACTTCTCCATCTAAGAATGACATGAGATCAGCCATGGTAGGGTCTCGTCGTTGTTGTTCCATCATATATAACACTTTCTTATCCCAGTGTGTACCTACTCCACCCTTCGGTAAAGTAGAAGCCACGGCTCCAATAACCATAAAACTCTGATATTCATGAGACTTACCTAACCAATCTAATTGTCTACAGATCTCTTGAATCTCATCGGAAAACTCTATTATCCTGCTGCTAATGAACTTTCGGGGTGCTACTAATTTTGCATACAAATATCTAGCTATGTTATTCCTATTACCATACCTGATGTTTAGTGTATCCCAAACTTGTCTTAATCCATCTGGATGTCCAATAAACTTTAACGCCATTAACTTGGGAGATCCTTCCAAGCACTCGATGAGGAATCTAAGTTTCTCTCCATTAGATAGTACAGAGTTCTGTATGTTATCTTTATAATATTCATTAAAAGGTAACCATTTCATCTCATCTCCATTGAACTTGACTATCTCTCCCACCTTTACCGCTTGACGGGCTTCGGTTCTAGCCATTTGACGCGTAAAACTTTCTTGGGCCATCGTGTTATTTAATATCGAGTTATCGGTATATAAATTTCTCGGATTATTATCAAGTCTATATGGGATATCATTGTCAACAGGTTTATAATTACCCTTAATAGGGTTTACTATGGGAGTTTCTACTTCGCTAGCAGTATAGATGCATGTAGGCTCCACACCTTGCGCATGAAATACTTCAGACCTAACAGGTTGACACATTGTTACCGGGGTTGGTAGTATACCCTTTTGTGTATTTACTCATTTATCGCGTTCTAACGCGATACTTTGCTGCACTTCTTGCAACTCTAACCTACTCTCTCTAATTGTTCCCTTTAACTGCTGCACAGTTCCCTCCATCTCCTGGGCCTGCTGAGAGGAGCGAGAATGTTGTTCCCTCAGCTGTCCGAGCAGGAGACCCATCTCCCGTCGTCCCTCATCTACCCACTCGACCGCCGAAGCGGGAGGCGCCAACGTTGTAGCAGGCGGACGAGGGACAACGGGCGACAAGTCATGAATATTTCGCTCGGAGTCCAGGACATGAACAATTTCAGGGGTGGTTCTGTGGGGCACAGGTAGCTTCGTGCTGTGCAGAGGGAATTTAGAGGTAGGTTCAGGGAGTACAGGTGTCTCTATCGCCGAAGGGGTGGCTTCGAGAACAGGCCTAATTATTTCAGGCTCATCTACTATAGTAGGGAGTCTTTCTATGTTAATTATTTGGTCTGTGGGTTCTATACTACCTAAGTTTGTGTTATTTAGTTGCCTTCTAACAGCTGGGGGCAAATCAAGCAATTTCTGATGGTGGGACATTCTTATACGTCTGCTTAGACGAGATCTATTTCCTCCGTCTTCAGGATCGGTGGTATCGCCTTCCTCAGATGATGTATATCCCTGTCTTTTGGGAGTTGATCGACCCATCATCTGCATTTGACTAGCTGTTAACTGTTTATTTATGCAGTCTTGATTCTCCTGAATGTTTTCCAATTCTAGTTGGGTGGTTTCTTCAGAGGCTCTCCGTTCTGCTTCTGCCACTGCCTCTGCCGCTGCCACTGCCGCCTTTCTTTCCGCTTCGGCCACTGCCGCCTTTCTTTCCACTTCTACCGCCTTTCTTTCCGCTTCTACTTCTGCCGCTGCCGCTGCCGCTGCCGCTTTTCTTTCCGCTTCTGCCGCTGCCACTGCTGCTGCCACTGCCGCTGTCTTTCTGTCTTCTATACGTTTTTTCTTTACTTGTTCTTCTTGGACTCTAGCAATGCGGAGTTGTTCATCAAATTTAGCTTGGTTCGCAGCTCTCATATCCACATCGATGGCGTCCAACACACGCTGGGTTCCTTCACTATTAGGGCTAAGTCCATCTAGCCTTCTCCTCAACTCTTCATCACCTAAAAAACGTTGATAGTCTGACAGATAGATGTCAATGGCATCCCTCTTATGCGGTTTCTCTGCCGTCGCTTCACTTTCCACTTGGGAAAATGTAGCGTCTGTTGATTCTCCATGGGTTGAGCGCTCATCCAGTTGAACTTTCCACTGAGCCGTTCCTTGAACCTGGAGACTCACCCGTTGAAACCAAGTCTTTACGGCAACTTGCAACGACGTGTCTTGTCTTCTTTTAGAAGCCTCCTCAAAGGCCGATAAGATTAGCCTGATTCGCAGAATTCTTTCTCTAACTTGATAAAGCAGCTGTTCCTGCTCTTGAGGTCCTTGGGGTTGTTGAAACAGTTGTTCCTTTAATCGCTCCATAGAGCTGAAGAATCCCTGTACGTATCCGGCTGCGGACCTCTTCCACACAGCTGGATCGATGGTTTCCTTGGTTACTCCCATCCTGTGTATGTCTTCCCAGGCAGCTTCTGATAAATCAAACGGGAGTCCGGGTCCGGGGAAGTTCCATTGCGACTCGACAATAGACTTCAGTTCTTCCCTTGTGTATCCCGCATAACTATCTCTAGTCAATCGCTTGTTTCTCGCCCAATCGATCTGGTGTTCTTCCACCGCAATCAATAACCTAGTGAGTACGGCTGCAGGAAGGATGAGAAGGGGGTCCGAATAAACCGCATCTGTCATCTTTGCGCCGTGCTCGGGTGTCAGCTCTACAGTATCCGCACTACTGGAGCTGTCGGGCCGCTGAGAAATAAGTTCTTGGCTCATGGGTTGCTGCTGTTCTGCTGCTTCTTGGTCCCGCTTGACCTGAGCTCGAGTGCCTATGATAGACCTACGATGTTGGACTAACCTAGGGTCTGATATTACTACGGGAGGGATGATCTTTCTTACAGTAAGAGGTGAGTTGAACTTCGGTCCTACACGTTCCACACTCCTGTCTGGGTCACATATGGTTGTATCTAGGAGACTGTCTGACAGGTTTTGCTTTGTGTCAGACATGTTTGTTTGTACAGTTGAATGCCTACTGCTATATTACAGTTTAAGCAAGCCTAGTAATTCAGTATCACTGTTAGCCTAGTAATTAATTACTGATACTGCTACTCAGTGTAGCGTAATATATATATAATATATTAGAATACCAGTATGCTTATAGTATATATATATAAGTATTGTCACAGACTAGATTTGTCACAGAATACCGGTATGTAATTTCAGCACAAGTATATATAAATATATAATAGGCCTATCGTGAATACCGGTATACAGCTTACACTTATAGTGTATATAAGTATAATTATTAACTAGAATTAATTACAGAATACCGGTATAATTTCAGCCTAAATTTATAAATATATAATAGGCCTATCGTGAATACCGGTATACAGCTTACACTTATAATGTATATATATAAGTATAATTACAGACTAGAATTAATTACAGAATACCGGTATAATTTCAGCCTAAATTTATAGAAATAAATATAATAAGCCTATGGTAAATACCGGTATGTCAATTATTTTAAATAATTGAATTTCTGAATTTTAAGGGTTACTTGGTTACTTTAACTTACTTTATTACCGTTATTTAAGCAGTAGTCCAACTGATATTGAGACCTAATTGTTGTATGGCAGGTCTACTATTTATAAATCGTTTGAGTTGATTTATAATATATATATACCCGTTAAAATGGGTTTTGTCAATATTTGAAATAAATGTTATTATTTCTGGGGGGAGTCACTACACAGAAGCGGTGCGCTCTCAGTGGAGTGCTACTTGTTGGACACTAAAACAAATAATTCTAATTTACCTAAGTTACTTAATACTACAAATTACGTACAATTCGGGTGAGATTACAATCTCTAAATAAACACAAAAATTACAAGTACGAATTTTTAGGGTAATTTTACAAGAAGTCTACAAACCAGCCTAACAAAGGGTTAGATTATCTGGTTATTACATCGAACAGGGTACTACGGTATTTGAAAATAATAAGTAGTAGTAAATATACTGCGTTGTCCAGATAGGAAAAATACCACCGTCTGACGACTTATAGCCGTATCGCTATAAGTGCTACGTTATGTATCACGGAGTGTTCCTACCTAGAAGTTAATTACCGCGGTCTACCAGAACCAACGTGCCTATTAACCACTTTACAACACAAATATACTGCCTACACACTAATTACCTTCGGAAAGCATTGTACACTAAACCCTAAATTAGGTACAAGTACTTATACAACAAATAATCAGTAGTTAAAAATACTTGAACAGCTAAAAGAACCACGGTATCTGCTGGAGTGACCGGGGCACAAAATCACCAGTCTTTACCTACGCCAAGCAGCCCTGATGTAGTACCGGGGTTAGTTTAACTATAACGGTATATATAACAAGCACAATTACTGTAGGAATAAACTTGGGGATATGAAGGTTGCGAATAATCGCATAAACTCTGAATAATAAATATTACGCTACGCGTACAGACTACTCAAACAAAATGCAGACCAAATACTGACAGACTACTATCAAGCCCAAACAAACTACGGTATATGCAGACTCCGAAATGGTTAGTTAGTATGCGTTCTAACCCAGTAGTACGACTTATTCTTTCGAGGGGGTTTACCTCACAGCTCTGGAAGACCCTACGTTCCCAACTGGCACTTTATCGGACATACACTCTACACACACCGAAATCTCTCAAGACCTAACAACAGCCAGACAACAATCCAGCCTACAAATTATCTAAATAAGAAATATTACGCTACCCGTACAAACTACACAAACAAAGTACAGACCAAACGCTGGCAGACTACTATCAAGCCTAAATAAACTACAGTATATGCAGACTCCGAAATGGTTAGTTAGTATGCGTTCTAACCGAGTAGTACGACTTATTCTTTCGAGGGGGTTCACCTCACAGCACTGGCAGCCCCTACTTTCCTAACTAGTACTTTTTCGGACATATGCTCTACACACACTACAATCTCTTCAGACTTAACAACAGTCAGACAACAGTCCAGCCTACAAATTATCTGTACAATCTGAGCAGGCTTACACGCCTTCTGCTCAATATTAACCTACAAATAAATAAAACCTGACAGAAACAAGTAAAATCTCAATAAAAAACCAGGGCGGCCGTCCCTGATTAATTATTAAGGCCTACCGGTATATAATTATCAAATTCGAATAATACTGCTGTACCTGTACTGCTGTAGGTACCGGTCCGGGCGGTTAGGTAGTCAGGCCTACTAGGTACCGGTTGTCCGGTACTTCAGCTTTATTGCCTACTGCAATACAGAAGCTATATCTGTTATTGTTCTTACCAGAACAATATTAAACTGTATTTATTGCCTACACCGCAATCCGAACTTTATATCTGTTATTGTTCGCGCTTTCAGACCTTTAGCAGTTTAACCTGCCAAATTGGGATGTCTTCTAGATAATAGATCGTCTTTAGCCTATGACAAGTATTTGATACACTACATTAGCCGAAGCCAGTCTATGCGCGATCATTCACCCGCTGGATATACCCGGGAGACTGGATTCGGAAGCCTAACCATATTGCAGGGTAGGCCTACTGTATTATTCGACTGATCGTAATATATATAATCTCTGACAAATATTATTCACTTTCGGGAAATATTAACAGTTCCTTTAGGACGTGGCGCTTTAAATATATAAACAGAGTTATGACTTAAACTAGACACAACGGGATGGCTATAGATTCACGTATATGGCGCATTCTTTAGGAGATGCTTTGTTATCAATCACAATCATACACAATACTGCACAATGCTGCACACTAATCTGCCGACCTTCACTAATTTTAGTCACATATAAGGAGAACAACAGACAATACGTGTAGGGCCTATAAAATAGCATTAGATTCACTTCAAACCACTTAATGTAAGTCGCAATCGTTATATGTATCCGGTCTCTCTAACCTTTAGTATATCAAGAAGATTGGGGTGTCTGATTATTTATCAGTATTCCAAATATAATATTCCATCAACAAATATAATGAATAATCGACAGTAAAAGCAGTAAAATGTTAAGGTATAAATTGATATGATCGTTTTGGTTGGTATGATTAGTTAAGTGAGGATTGATATGATAACAGATATACGTTCTATAATTAAGCCTACTAATGTTGAGCTAAAGACTGAAACACGGAGGTTCCAAAGCCGGTGTTCTTAGGCTGTGGACAAAATCACATACTGACTCAACTCCACGAGTTTCTATATACAATCTCCAACACAGAGGCAAAAAACGCTCTGATTGGTCAACCGAACAAAGAAGGAACAGAGAACAAAGAAAAGCTACACGTGTACAGCATCAGCTGTTAGCCGTCGTCATGGTAGCTACACTGTTTACAGAGGGTTTGGCGCATTGCGTCATAAAATTGCGAATTATGTCCGCTAAAGTACACATACAGAATAAATGACTTTTATGTCCTCTAAAACACCAGTACAGTAAGGACACGGCCTTTTATGCCTGTTAAACCAACTACAGAGTACTTTACGGGGAAAATAACCGGCTAATTCCGCAAAAGCCTTTACAGCAAGAGAACAGAGTGGGCGAGAAGAGCGTGAGGCAAGAGAACAGAGTGGGCGAGAAGAGCGTGAGGCAAGAGAACAGAGTGAACGTAAAGAGCGTGAGGCGAGAGAGCAGAGTGAACATAAAGAGCGCGAGGCGGCGAGGGAGGTGAGAGAAGAGAGTGAGCGAAAAGAGCGTGGGGCGAGACGGCTTGAGAGGATTACGAGAGAGGCAGAGTTAGCCGATCAGAGTTCACGAGAGGATAGAGAGAGGGAGAGAGAGGGAAAACGTGTGTGGGATGATATGCATGCCCGGCTAAGCGGGCTTATGCAATATCAGGCCAAACAGAAGCGCCAACTGGAACTGGCACAGATGGGATTGTCAGAGAGCGAGGCTGGCTCGGGTAGCGTTTACGAGGAGCCAGAAGTTATGGAAACATTTATTAATACCCCACTTGCAGGGACCGGACGACAGACCCGGGACTGGTGTGCCCGCCGTATGGGCGGGCGGGGGGGGGGGGGGGGGGGGGGGGTTAATAATTATAATACAGTAGAGAACGTTAATATTAATAGTACCGTAGTGGATAATTCTAACCAAACTTCCATTGCAGGAAATAATATTTTGCCCGATAGTAGTAATTTAAACCTGAACGATTTTAATATAAATGTAAGAAATAATTCAAATAATGTAGATTCGAATTTACAAGATAATCCAAATAATTTAGATAATAATCTAAACCCGAATACGCAAAATAATTCAAATAACAATCTTAATTCAAACGACCAAAATAATCCCGTTTCTAATTCGGACGTACAAAATAATTTAATTGATTTAGAAGACAATGTTAATAATGGTGCTATTAATATAAACGTAGCGGACGCAGGTGGCCCGGCAAATGAGAGCCTGGTAGGCCACATTGTTAGTAGGCAGAGAGCAGCGGGGGTGAGAAACCCCAATGAGGGCCTGGTAGGCCACGTAGTTAGTAGGCAGAGAGCAGCGGGGGTGAGAAACCCCAATGAGGGCCTGGTAGGCCACGTAGTTAGTAGGCAGGAGGTGGCGGGGGTGAGAAACCCCAATGAGGGCCTGGTAGGCCACGTAGTTAGTAGGCAGGAGGTGGTGGGGGTGAGAAACCCCAATGAGGGCCTGGTAGGCCACGTAGTTAGTAGGCAGGAGGTGGCGGGGGTGAGAAACCCCAATGAGGGCCTGGTAGGCCACGTAGTTAGTAGGCAGGAAGTGACGGGGTTAAGTCAACCCGAGGGGGGCCTGGTAGGCCACACAGTAGTGGAGGGAGAGGCGGGGGTGAATGGACCCAGCCGCTGTGGGGTTAGTGTGTCGACTAGAGAGGGGTGTAGAAGTGAAGTAAGAGGCAGTGAAGTGATAGGTGGCGAGTGGGGGGGGGGGGGGGGGGGGGGGCTACAGGAGCCCCATAACGAGGGTTTAGCGGCGAGAGGGGGGGGGGGGGGGGCAGAGAGTGCCCCACAGGCGTCGGCGGATAATGCGCGGGGCGAATTAGGTGAACTGCAGCACCCGGCGATGGAGAGTAGTAGGGGGATTGCGAGTATCCCCAGCGGCATGCGTCCGGGCAGAGAGAGAGAGGTTGACGTCGCGAGAGGGCGAGCGACGAGACGTCGAGCCCAGTCAGAAGAGGGAAGAAGGACAGTGGAGTTTAACCGAGAGGTCGACGAGAGATCTCGCAAACGGGGACGCTACACTGGAGAAAGAAGAAGAGAAGAGAGTAGAAGAAGTGTCATTGCGAACAACAGGAGAGCGAGGACGGATAGCGAGCCGTCGGTAGTAGAGATGGAGTTCGAGAGTCGATGGGGTCGAATTCCGGGAGATTGCCGTCGTCCTGGAGAAACGCGACCTGACGAGGTGTACTATACACCGAGAGGAGGGTACGGGGTGTACCGGTACGAGGACGAGAACAGTAGAGGGGGTCGAAGAGAAACTTCCCGACGGGATCTACCTACCGATCGAGAATACGGTAGCCACGGGGAGGATTATTCGAGAAGATTAAACTTCGATCCCGAGCGACACACAGACTGCAGGACATACTGTGGGCCTTACTGCACGTACTATAGGCCATGCTGGGAGAGATAATGTAGGCGATAGGGTAGCGCGGACGACGGGATTAAACCCGGAAGTCGCGGAGTACATACCGGTAGGTAGGCCAGAAGTGGATAGGCCTATACCGGTACCAGCACAGCAGTATGACTACAGCATGCAAGGACATAACATATATCCAGGGTGGTGTAGTATGCAATAATGCCGCATCAATATTAGTGTAAAGCACCCCATCACAATGTATGTATTCATTGTTTGCATAGTGGGATTAAGCAGATGGTGGAGGGCTATTACATCCATGTATATTATGCAATGTGTACCTTAGATTCATTGACATTGCGTTTATATTTTATACATTATATTATTATTATATAATACCACATTATTAAACTCATTTTATACCATGGCGCAGTTGTGTTTAAGCAATTTTATATAAGTTTGAATTTTTCAATAATTTTCATTATTAATGTAAGTTTGAAATGTTAAAATAAATCTGTGTTACTTATGTGGCATTAGTAATCATGTCAACTGACGGCACAGAAGATGAGCTGAGAAGGTTAAAGGCCAGTAGAAGAGGGTACAAAAGTAACTGTACACGAACAGAAGCTGTATTACGGTCTGAGATTACTGCCTTTGAAGACTTAGACCACGACAGACAAGGAAATGTTGAAGTGGAAGCGCTAGATACTGCACTTAACCTTTTCTTGAAGGCTGTTGAAAGGTATGCCGCATGTCATGACGAAATCGTCGGTCTTGATGAACAAGAGGATGACGCCACTGAAAGGTATGTAACAAACTTACAAAAACTAACAATATACTTCCAGAAGTACATCGGTAACAAGCGGGAAGAGCTAAAGGCTCGCCTACCAATGACGAGTGCCGCACAAGTAATGGGTAAGCCAAGACCCCGCCAGATGGACACCCCTGTCCTAAGATCACCAGCAGGTCTCACATTGACCGATTTCGAGGACTGGCAACAGCGATGGCATGACTTCGCCGCAGGCACCAGGTTAAATGATGCAGACATAGACGCCCGGAGGGGAGTCTTAAGGTCGGCTTTGGACCCTGAGTGGACAAAGCTATGGGCTGAAGGTATAATTGTGATAGGGCCACGTGACGACACCAATTATATCCTGAAATGCATGCGTAATTATCTACGTGGTGAACGACATGAGTTATTAGATAGAGTTGCTTTCGTGCAGAGAAAGCAACAGCCAGGTGAAAACATAACACAGTTTTACATGGCGCTTCAAGCTCTAGATAGGGCGTGCGATGTAAAAGAAATATGTGATAAAGCTGACATACATCGACATGATCGCCTATTAACACAATTCATGGCAGGCCTAAGAGAGTCTAAACTTCGCCAAGAGGTGCTCAAGACACCAATGAACTGTCTAACAATGGCAGATGTTCTCGCGACAACCAGAGCACTCGAGGCTAGTCAGTCTGTAGATATGGCGCTAGAGAAGCCAGGCGTGTTATATAATCCAGTAGCTTCTATGTCTATTTCAGATACCGAAAAAGTGAATGGGGAATTGTTATGTGCAGTCAAAAGATCGGCATACAAATCACAAATGCAGCAGATAGTAAGGGACTCTCCTGGCATTTCATGTCAGAATTGCGGACGTCCACATAGTAAAGATAAATGTTTCGCAAAAAATGTTGATTGTTTTAACTGCGGCAAAAGGGGCCATCTTATAAAGATGTGTCGTGTCAATAAAAAACCGGCCGGTAGGCAACCGGTTAACAGTATTGACGTTAAAAGCATCGAAATATCTACTGTTTACGATAATAATGAGACTAAGCTCATCACACTATACACAACCAATACCGAAAATAGCAGACGCAGTGGTAGCAGACAATGGTTAGCAGACACAGGAGCAAAACGCAATGCTATCAGCCTTCAAGATCTCGCCGAATTGGGAAATAATGATGCTGGGGGGCTTATGATGATTCCCGATAGCGATATGCTTATCGGCCCAGATGCAAAGCCGTTAGAGTCTCATGGAAAGGTTAAGCTTACACTGAGACTTGGTGAGAAAGAATACCAATGCAAGGCACATGTGCTGGATTATACAAATAATCCAATATTAAGTTATGAAGGGTGCGTTATTCTAGGCCTCATACCTCAAGGATGGCCACAAGCCAGATGTGATGGCAGTTGTAAAGCAAGTGTGTCTTCGTTGTCATTGATACCTATGGCGTCAGGCAATAATGTCAAGACAACCACGGAGTCAGATTCCAATAATAACAGTAAAGATGATGCAATGAAACGAAATGTTACTGCTATGAAGGAAGCACTCATACATGATTTCCCAGACGTTTTCGCGGATGAAGGTCCACTGAGACCCATGAGTGGGCCGCCTATGGATATTATATTAGAAGATGGGGCAATTCCAGTAAAAAAATTTAAACCATATAACGTTCCCATCCATTGGGAGGATAAGGTGAAAGAAACGCTGGAAAAGATGAGGAGAAACGGCATCACGAGGAAGGTACCAATAACAGAGGTCACCAATTGGATACATCCAATGGTGGTAACACCTAAAAAGAACTCATCAGAGCCAAGAATAACAGTAGATTTCACAGCTTTGAATAAGTATGTAAAAAGGCCAGTGCACCCATCGAAAGTACCCAAAAATGAAGTAGCCAAAATTCCTAATGGTATGACTATTTTTACTACAATGGATTCACGACATGGGTATTGGCAAGTTCCGCTTACTGATAGTGCACGAGATATGACTACTTTCATCACACCATGGGGCAGAGAACAATTTCTCAGAAACCCCATGGGATTGTCTAGTGCTGGTGATGAGCACGATAGCAGAGGCGACACTGCCATGTATAAGATATAAATGTGTCAGTTATTCAAAATGTATTAATCTTATAATCATCTAGCACTGTCAGACTACAAACCGCACAATACTGCAATGACCAGAATACCAACCACCACCACAGTTACACTCAGCAGTCAGCAGCCTATAATAATCCATCCATCTATCTCACCCATATCTTATATTCCCCCCAGTTTGTAAAATAAACTATCTGTGTTCTCATATTCCCCCCAGTTTATAGTAAACGTATATTTAACACCATGTTCAAGTAAATAGCTCCAATCGATATTTAGCTAATCTAAATCCCATATCTCTCTGGTGGTTTCGAATTTCTCCCCGCTCGAGTTACATATCCTAACTCCGGAACGACCTCAATATCATTTGCATTACTTCCATCATCTATATTGTCGTTGTCATCATCCTCATTGTAATTCACTGTAGTGTCATCATCATTTACAGTTTCATCATCTGAACTGTCCGTGTCCATCTCATCTTCAATGTCGATATTCCTGTCAATGTTCCCATTGTATGTCACGTCCAGTTGGTTACCGACGTGAATCTTTCTAACATCCTGTAGATGATGTCTGATACCCTTTACTACAACCGACCATTCATCTGGAATTTCCTCTACTTCCATTGGTCCTTTCCACCTTTTGTAGCAACGCCACTTCTGTTCAGGCTTGACGTAAATCAAATCTCCCATTTTATATGGGTTGTCTATTACCTCTCTGTCTTCTAGCAGCTTTGTTATGCCAGGCAACTTTTCCACTCGTTCACCCATGACTTTCTGAATTGGTGTCTGGTTATCTTTTACTGATGTTCTGTTGTACCAGAATGTAACTTGAACTGGATCTTTCTTAGATCTTGACGCCCACGCTTTTATAGTTCGATGCATTCTTTCGACGGGATTTCCCCTAGGTCTGTATGCGCACGAAGGCTTCAGTTTCACCTCCCATTTATTTAAGAAACTTTTAAACTCATTGCTGCGGAACGCAGGACCATTATCGGGTATAATTTCTTCAGGGGGTCCCCACTCTATAAATATTCGCTTAATTCTCTAAAATCCATAATGGGGCGCACTCGATCTTTGCGGGGTTCATTTTTATACATCAGAGGTATCAGTGCCATATAATCACCCTCAAATTCTTGCAACCATCCCTTCTCTATCCACTCTCCTACTCCTTTCTCATACTTGCTACGTAGTTCTGTTGGAATATGATATTCCCGTACTGTATTGTTTAGTCTACCTGGTGGAGAGCCAGCTTCGAATTTGTACTCCACTTGCCAATTAGTACCATCGAAAACTGCACAAAAATCGTCTTTATCTATTCTTAGGATTGGTTCTGTAGTCGTTTTGGCTACTGCTGATACTGACCATTGTCCCCCTGACCCGACACTTACTTCCATTTTACCGTCGTCTGTTCCTATAAATGAAATGCCGTTGCTTTTCTTTATTAAGTCCCACCCATATATCATATTTAATTCTCCTACTATATGATCAACAACCAAGAATTCCCAAACAAACTCCGGCATCCTGTCAATCTGTAACACAGTACTAACCTTTCCTACCAACTGCGTAGCTGTAGACCCGTCTAACATAGTTATGTTTGATTTATTACCTGGTTCCTCAAATGTTCCATTAATTCTCGCTGCGAACTTCCGCGATAATATACTCCTGCTACACCCAGAATCGACCAATGCTTCCACAAATTTCCCTCCACAATTCACATTTTTCGTCGGAAGATCACCGACTTGTCCTCCGGGGAGACGACCGCTGGCACACACGACGCCTCCCCCTATTCGTTTCCCGGCTTCGTCGTCGGGATGAATGCCACGCACCCTCTCGCTAAATGGTCAGCACCCCCGCATCTAAAGCAACCCGTGTTCGGTTTAACAGTCCCTGTCGCAGTTCCGCTCTGGTTTCTATTCCCTAAATTTCCTACGTCGCTGTAGCACTCACGCGCAAAGTGGCCGGGTTTACCGCAACGGAAACATCCTGACCCTCTACCCTGATCTCCTCCCCGTGACTCCATACCACTGTCCCGTCGCCAGTTCCCTTTATAATCTCGATTCGAATCCACAGTTGGACGATAATATCCCTTGTTTCCCTGCCTATCCCCGTATCTCGCCGCCGCCCCTACCAGCTGAGCTTCGCTTCGCTCCGACTCAGACAATAACCGCCTTGCCTGTGCTAACAGTTTACTCAAATCCGTCTCACCTGCTAACGCCTTCGTCTCGTTTTGTATTTCATCCAGTAGTCCACTCACGAATTGAACCGCCAATATCTGCTGCGCGCACCTAGATTGAACATCGCCCCCAGTGACCAACCCTAATAACCTCTTCAGTTCTGCCAGAAACGTATCTGGCGATTCCTTTTCCTTCAGTCGACGCTGTTTGTATTGCTCGAACGCCGTATATTCGTTGATTGCGAACGCTGTTATCAATGATCGTTTCAGAATATCATAGTCCGCCTTTTCTGCATCCGATAGCTGACTAATTACGTTGTACGCTGCGCCCTCCATTGACAGTCGCAAATAGGTTGCCCGCGATTCCTCTTTCAATCCGGCCTCCGCTTTCATCACGTCGTAAGTGTCATCGAACCTCATTAGCCAAGCAGATGGATCACCCGTACCATTGTACTTTTTAACATAATCCGAAAGTTTCGGAGCCATCACTGCTGCAAGCCCGGTTAGCTTATAAGATATAAATGTGTCAGTTATTCAAAATGTATTAATCTTATAATCATCTAGCACTGTCAGACTACAAACCGCACAATACTGCAATGACCAGAATACCAACCACCACCACAGTTACACTCAGCAGTCAGCAGCCTATAATAATCCATCCATCTATCTCACCCATATCTTATACCATGGAAGGCGTTGATAATTTTAAGAAGGTGGTTGAAGATGTCATCGTATATGACACCAACATAGATGATCATGAACGGAGGGTGCGTTCTATCTTACAACGTTTTAATGACAATGGTATAACGCTTAGTAAGCGCAAAGTCATGTTTGGGCAACCTGAAGTAGAATGGGGCGGTTATGTTGTCAACCAAAATGGTTATAGTGTTAACCCTTCCCTGACAAGTGCACTCACAAACTTCCCAGAGCCGAAGTCAACAACTGATGTGAGATCATTCTGTGGCCTTATCCAACAATTTCAGGCCTTCACACCAGACTTGGCACAAGCAGCAGAACCTCTTATGGCTCTAACCTCGCATAAGACCCGGTTTATATGGGAAGCAGACCAAAGAAAGTCTTTTAAATCAATAATAGAGATCCTTATGTCCCCTAGAGTACTCACTAACTTCATACCTGACGCTCCACTACGGTTAGAAACTGATGCAGCCCAATCAAAAGGTCTAGGATTTGCACTATGGCAACAAGACAAAGCAGGTATATGGAAGCTACTGCAGTGCGGTTCTAGAACATTGACGACAACTGAATCGAGATACTCAGCTACTGAAATAGAACTCCTTGGCGTAGTATGGGCCACTCACAAGAGCAAATTATTTCTTCAGGGGGCTCATTTTGAGCTCATTGTAGACCATAAACCTCTCATATCCATCATTAATGGAAAAACATTAGACCAAATCGAGACACCACGAATCATTCGTTTAAAAGAAAAGCTTGCCTGCTACAGACCTTCTGCTATATGGAGACAAGGAATTACACATACAGTAGTAGACACATTTTCTAGGTTCCCAGTTTCACATCCAACAACAGAAGATGAACCAGGTGAGACCGAAATAGAAGAGTTCGCTCACACCTCGTTGTTAAGCGCAGCACACAGCCTTAATACAGTAAATGTCTCTCCACCCACGACAAACACCAAGGGTGTAGGCTGGGAAAAGGTTAAACAAGAGGCAAATCGTGACCCAGCTTATTTTGAACTTCGTAAGCTAATCGCTTCAGGATTTCCACCCACCAAACACATGGTTAGTGAAATGTTAAGACCATATTGGAATTTTCGTAATGGGCTATCAATTGTTGACAATTTGGTCATGTATGCAGGGAATCGCATTGTTATACCCGTAGCCATGCGTAAAGTTGTTTTAAAAGAATTGCATGCAGCACACCAAGGGCGTGACAGAGCCCTCAGAAGGGCACGGATGTGCGTCTTTTGGCCTGGCATCAGCAATGACATAGGGACATTAGTTTCGGAGTGTAATGAGTGCGAGGTCCATAAAGCTAGTAATCGGAAGGAACCTATGATGGCTGATGTGCGACCCACAAGGCCTGGTGAATCAATAGCGGCTGATTTCTTCGCCCATGCTGCTAAAGAATATCTAGTTATCACCAATAAATACTCAGGATGGCCTGATGTTTTCGAATGTGGGCACGGTGGGGTTGACACCTATACTACAAAGAAGAAATTCAGAGTTTGGTTTACAAATGTGGGCATTCCTGATAGGCTCACAACGGATGGGGGGCCACAATTTAGAACTGAATTTAAAAACTTTTGTCAAGAATGGGGAATTAACCATCAACCATCTTCACCATACAACCATGAATCCAATGGATACGCAGAAGCGGCAGTAAGATGTATCAAAGATTTGGTTGTAAAGGTATGTCCAAAGGGCGATATTTCGACAGATGAATTCGCAAACGCGTTACTGGAATACAGAAACACACCCCGTGCCGATGGTCTCAGCCCGGCTCAGCGGGTCATAGGAAGGCAGTTGAGAAGTAAGTTGCCAACGTCTGCAACATCATTCAAAAATGTAGATGAACATGATATACAATTTGCCGATGTTAAAGCCGCACATAATCAGAGAATCTCAAAGGAATTGTATGACAGAGGTACTCGTGAAATAACCAATTTCACACAAGGAGACCGAGTCAGAATTCAGCACCACCAGACGAAGAAATGGGACCTGAAAGGTACTATTATCAAGGATTGTTCAAGGAACCGCAGTTACCTAATTGCTGCTGACAATGGACGAGAGTACTGGAGAAACCGCCGCTTCCTTCGCCTTCTTAGCGATGGAGAACCAGAAAACCACAGAGAACCAGAGAACAAGGAGGAAGTAGTCCAACAAGGTGGTAATAGTATAGATCACGATCAGAAGCAATACAGCGACAATGATCATGATGACATCGACGGTGATGGCGTTTGGACTTATGTAAGACGCAGCAAGCGTGATAAAAAAAAACCCGATAGACTAATGTTATGAATATATATGACTCACAAACGATATTGATACTAAAGGACTCATAGGGGAATGGGCTCATATATTAACATCAACCCCAGTACCGAACATACCGGTGGGGGGGGGGGGGGGGGGGATAGGGTGACATTCCCCCATCGCGATATCAACAATATACTCCAATAGGAACAAGAACATCGAACCCCTTGGACGAGAACAGGTCATGCGACACCGAAATATGGAGGGAGCCGCTACCCCCTATGATATACCCAACACAGAGAAGGGCAGCAGATAGGACGAACGGACCGCACCCAACGGCAGAATCTGTACGGCATCCATCGAACCCATTGGAAGCACAGGCGATGGGAATGGCTACATTAATCGATGCCTTAAAGACCAGGATCGAACTACCACCCGTAGAGCCATTTAAATTCGATGGAAGTAGGCCGGAAGAATACCTGCAGTTTCGGCGCATTTACAGCAATGAAATATTGACGAAGAACTTGACGCAGGCGGAGTGCCTAAAATATCTGCAAGTGTATACAGGAGGCCCAGCATACGACATCGTGAGGCAGTATCAGGGCATCGAGGGCGGCTTCACGACAGCATGGCGGGTGCTAGACAGGGAGTACGGCCACCCAGCCAAGATCATCCGGCAAACCCTGAGAGGTATAACATCGGGTGGCCTACAGGATAATCCCATTAGCATAAAGACATTTGCGAACAAAGTCGAGAAAGCGCTAATCGTGTTAAAGATGCTGGACGGGCCATACGAACTTAACGCATCCAATAACATCACCACGATAGCACAGGCACTGCCGAACTGGCTGCGCAATAAGTGGAGGAAAATCGCTTTCTCCACTCGAGAGAGGAAGGGTGCGGAGCCGGGCCTAGAAGAAATGTCGAGCTTCCTTAACTACGAAGCCGAACTAATAACAGACCCAGTCTATAGCGAGGATAGCCTGGGAAAAGGACCAAAGACCGAATACAGTAGGCCGAAACCAGAACACAACACGGCGAACGCATTGCCAAAGCTCAGACAATCGCTGCCATACGCGGCGACGCAGGGGACTGCTAGTCCACAAGTAGCCAGGGGTAAGGCTGCACCATGGAGCGGACAGGGGAAAAATAACAACACGAATAAACACAACCCTAACACGCCCAGTAGGCCGAACCCAAGTAATAAGAACACTAGGGACTTAGGTACGAATGCAAGTGCGATACGCAGCGCACTATACAAGGATGGCTATAACCCAAACAACAAATGCCAATTGCACACAAACGCACTTCATCAGACAATGAACTGCAGATATTGGCAAGCACTACCCAGAGAAGATCAGACAGAATACGCGAGGAGGAACGAAGTTTGTTCTCGGTGTGTGACGGGTGGACATAGAGCCGACCAATGCGAAGAAACGCCAATTAAGTTCGGTCAAGGCAAAGGGCAGACGACGGCTACGAGCACCGTAGGGGCAAAGAAGAGAGGAACGGTACTACTCGGGGTAGTACCAGTGCGGGTGATTGGGGAAGGCAACCGATCAGTAACCACGCTGATGCTGGTCGACAGTGGAGCAGCCTTCACGTTGGTTGAGAATTGGGTGGCCGAAGAGATAGGATTGAGGACGAGGCCAAGTAGAATGGCGGTAACAACCATCTCCAGCAAAGATGAGGTCCTGGAGATGAGGACTGGACGGTGCGGGATAGCAGCGATATCACCGGGATGCGACTATGGGGTGACCATCGACCCCATCCAGGTGATAGAGTCGATAAATATCAACGCCAGGCGACCAACCAACATCGAGGTCGAACAATATAAATTTCTGGACAGTATCGACTTCTCAATACCTGATGTGGACGTTAGGAAGGTATCCATTATAGTAGGAATGGACTGCCCGACGGCCCACGAGAGAATGCAGATGGTCTTCGGCGAAGACAGGCAGTGTGACCCGGTGGCGATTCTAACACCATTCGGGTGGACGCTGAGCGGCCCAATCAAAACCAAGATACCGTTTACGATGTCGGAGACATCAGGATGCATGTTCGCGGGAACTATGCAGGAGATGGAAGACGAAGGAGTGGAGGAGCAGCTCAGGAGGCTACTTAGACAGGATTTTGAGGGATTGAAAGAGACCGGGGTCGGAACCTCGGTAGAAGACAAGCAGGCTTTACAAAGCATAAAGGAGTCGATGAGATGCGACGAGGGGCGGTATACCATAGGGATGGTATGGAAACTACCAAAACTACCGTTACCGGAATGGTACTCACGAGGCTTCGCAAGTTGAAGCAAACACTAAAACGGAGCCCCGAAAAGAATGAGTACATCCATAAGACGATTAGCAAGTATGTCGAGAAAGGATGGGCCGTGGAGCTACCGGTCGATGAACCGAACACGGACAGGACCTACTACCTGCCACTCCATGTGGCTCTAGACCCGAAGATAGGTAAACTGCGGATGGTAGTTGACGCATCGGCTAAGACCAACAGCAAATGCCTAAACGATTATCTGCTGGAGGGTCCCAATATCTATAACTCAGGGATCGAGGTCCTACTCAGATTCAGGAACGGGAAACACGCCTTCACCTGCGACATCGAAGGCATGTTCAACCAAGTCCGTGTAACGGAAGAGGATAGCGACAGTCAGCACTTCCTATGGTACAATGGCGACGAGGAACCGTCGACAATACCGATGTACAAGATGGTAGTACAGAATATGGGGGCCAAGTCGTCCTCTTTCACGACGACTGTGGCCGTGAGGGACACGGTAGAAGGGAAGGAAGATAAATATAGCGCCAAAGCCGTCGATATGATTCAATGCGGCTTCTATGTAGACGACGGGATGGAGTCTGGAAATATGGTTAAGGAACTACTGGATACGGGGCGCGAGGTTCCCGACATCCTAAAAGGATCCGGGTTTAACCTAACCAAGTTCCAATCCAGCTCGCAAGAGTTCATGAAAGCCATAGAGGACAGGAGGCCAGAGTCGACCATGGATAATCCCACGACAGCCAAGGGACAGGACATGGTGAACAAAAGGGTAGAGTCCTAACAGAAGGCATTAGGGATCATGTGGAACCGAGAGACAGACGAGTTGAAGTACCAGTTAAGCCAGGAGGGGGCGGACATCCACACAAAGAGGGGCTATGTATCGTACATAGCAAGGATATACGATCCCTTAGGCCTAGCATCCCCATTACTAGTCACGGGGAAGCAAATACTTAAGAAGGTATATAAGCTAAAGGACGAGTGGGACACAGAGGTACCGGAAGAGATCAGCAAGCAGTGGTGCAAGTGGACAGAGAGTTTAGAGCAGATGGGAATATACAGCATGCCACGCGTGTATTTCCCGGATGGGTACATGACGAATCTGGATCTACATATGTTCTCTGATGCGTCATTAGAGGCATACGGAGCGGCACTCTACTTAGTACAACGAGAGGGGGCTCACAAGCCCAGACCTGCATTCAGCAAAGTGAAGTCGACACCGCCAGATTCAGCATCGGTTCCGAAACTCGAGTTGACAGCTGCGAGGTTAGGAGTTAGGGCCACAGCCTACTTGATGGAAGCTATTCCCAACATAGTGGAAACACACTACTGGACGGACTCCATGGTAGTGCTTGGTTGGCTACATAACAAAAAGACGAGATACCCTATATTTGTTGCAAACAGGGTGGACGAAATAAGGGCAACGACAGAGTTAGAAAGGTGGCACTACTGCCCAATGGACGAGAACCCAGCAGACTTGTTATCAAGGGGCATGGCACGCCACACTTTCTTGAAGAAGGAAGTACTGTGGCAGCACGTGCCACAATTCCTGAACGACAGGACAGCCTGGCCACCGATGAAGAAGGTGGACCCGGGCTCAGAGGAAGTAGCACTAGAGGAGGAAGGAGGAGATTCAGAAGCTGAGGAGATATATAGCCAGATGGTGAGGGAGATAAGGGACGTGCAACCAAAACCGGAAGAACTGTGCGACAATCCGACGGACAAACTCCTTAGCTACAGCTCAAGTTGGTACAAGACCAAGAAGTTAGTGGCGTACTGGAGAGCCTTCGGGGACTTCCTAAAGGGGATCGTAAAAGACACTAAGAAGAAACCAAACGTTGATCTGGAAGGAGCGGCCAGGGCCGTGATCCGTCACGAACAAAGATAGAACTACGGCGACGAGGTGGAACGAATCGGTAAACAGCAACATCTCCGACGGGACAGCGAGCTGATTGCACTGTCGCCACAACTCAATGACGATGGGATCTTAGTAATGAACTCTAGAGTGCTAAATAATAACAGCCTCATTATACCACCAAAACCCATCATCATTCCTAATAAATCGCCAATAGTGCACCAGATCATTTGGGACTCCCACAAGTCGATATTGCACGGGGGCACCAACCGGACCCTCACGGAGATACGGAGGACCTTTTGGATCACACAGTTGAGAAAGAAGGTAAAGGCGGTAGTGGAGCAGTGCCAGACCTGCCGACGGGCAAAGAAGGAGCGGGCTATACAGGAGATGGCGCCATTACCAGCCAGCAGGGTGAGACAACACGACCCGCCATTCACACACTGCGGTGTAGATATGTTCGGGCTGATAAAGATTAATGTGATGCGGCACACAGAGAAGCGTTATGGCATTATCTTTGTATGTAATAACACACGGGCGGTAGGGATAGAACTCGCCCAAGACGCAACCGCGTCGGCATTCATCAATGCCCTAGAGAGGTTCAGGGACTGCAAAGGTGGGACGATCGCAGTAATATACTCCGATAATGGAACCAACTTTGTGGGGGCGGAAAATGAGATGGCAGAGGCCTTGGATATCCTGGAAGGGGAGGAAGTCAGGGCAGCCATGAGAAGACGACAGGTGAAGTGGGAGAGGAGGACGCCGTATGCTCCGCATACTCTAGGATGCGTCGAGAGACTCGTGGGTAGTTCCAAGCGTCTGATGACGAAGTTGATGAACACCCACATGGTAACAGAGGATGTACTAAGGACGGTACTAGCAAAGTGTGAGGGTATCATTAATAGCAGACCGCTATATCCAGAAAATGATGACCCAGAGTCATTAGATGTGCTGATGCCCAGTCACTTTCTAATGGAAAGGCTGGCGACCATCGACATGGGGGGTGTATACCCAGACGATATACACTCCCGACAAAGTTGGAAAGTCGCTAAGGCGATAAGCGCGGAGTACTGGAGGAGGTGGGTCGAGGAATATCTACCCACACTTCATAGGAGGAGCAAGTGGAGGAACACCACTAGGGAATTAAAGGAGGGTGATCTGGTGATCGTCACAGACGACACCATCATCAACAACCAATGGAGATTGGCGAGAGTTGTCAGCACTTACTCCGATGAGGACAGAAGAGTCCGATCGGTAGAAGTGCGGGTAGGTGGTAAGATAGGGGCGAAAGATAGAAAGAGGAGGGCATAGATACAGGAGGGCTGTAGGAAAGTGCTGCCTGCTAGAGGGCGCACCTTAGTCGAGTTGAGTTTAGTCATCCAAATGTTGGACTGAGGGGGGTGGGATTGAGGGCGAGACGCCCTTTCCCACACATAAAAATAAAAAATAAAAATAAAAATAAATAAAAGAGAGTAAGAGAAAGGAAAGTAATAGAAAGTAGTAATAGTACATAATATGTACGTAGTAGGTAAGTAGGAAGACAGAAGTCAGTAAGAGTTAGTAGTAAGAGGGTACGTAGTACCGTTAGTTGGAGAAGTTAGTTAGTAGTAAGAGGGTATGTAGTACCGTTAGTTAGAGAAGTTAGTTAGTAGTAAGAGGGTACATAGTACCGTTAGTTAGAGAAGTTAGTTAGTAGTAAGAGGGTACATAGTACCGTTAGTTAGAGAAGTTAGTTAGTAGTAAGAGGGTACGTAGTACCGTTAGTTAGAGAAGTTAGTTAGTAAGAGGGTACGTAGTACCGGTTAGTAAGAGTTAGTTGGAGAGTTAGTTAGTAAGAGGGTACGTAGTACCGGGTAGTAAGAGTCAGTGGGGTTAGTTAGTTAGTAAGAGGGTACGTAGTACCGGTTAGTAAGAGTCAGTGGAGTTAGTTAGTTAGTAAGAGGGTACGTAGTACCGGTTAGTAAAAGTTAGTAGAGTTAGTTAGTTAGTAAGAGGATATGTAGTACCGGCTAGTAAGAGTTAGTGGAGTTAGTTAGTTAGTAAGAGGGTATGTAGTACCGGTTAGTAAGAGTTAGTTGGAGAGTTAGTTAGTAAGAGGGTACGTAGTACCGGGTAGTAAGAGTTAGTTGGAGAGTTAGTTAGTAAGAGGGTATGTAGTACCGGTAGTAGGAGTTAGTATAGAAGTTAGTAGGAGGGTACGTATAGTACCGTTAGCAGTAAGAGTTAGTGGTAGGAGGATATGTATAAAATATATAATGAGTTAGTAGAGATTAACTAAGAAGTTAGTAGAGTTAGTAGTAAGTAGCCTGAGGGGGGCACGTGGGTGCAGCTGGATAAATCGTGTAGGCCACGCGATACATACTGCTGTACTGCACAAGTCCATAGAGTAGGCTAGAATATGGATTATAAAACAGAATAATCCATTAGTAGATAGGGTAATAGCACAGAACAGGGGCAAATAGAGATAAAACAAAATTAAAACAAAATTAAGAATATTAGGATCACCTCCGAACTACAGAAGAGCCTTCAAGGTGGCCTTCGAAGGTCTGGTAGACCACCCGGGGCTGAAGGGCGAGTCGGTGCAATACAACAGCCGGCATCTAGTAGACAGGGAGGTGGATACACATATCACGTGGGAGAAGTTGGAAGTGGATAGATTTGAGGAGAAGCGACTGGAAGAAGTCACCAGGCGAGAAAGGCCGAGAGAGAATGAAGCGCGTTATGTAGACGAGCATATAATATAATATATGATAATAATAGTCTTATAATACTTATATAAGTAATTCGTATATATATTATAAAGTATGTACCGTAGTCAAGCACAACCTTTTTCCAATTAGCTACTGGGACAGGGGATTAATTGTATAGGGCGACAGGACGGGACTTGGACGGCTCCCACCGACATGAGCGCTCATGTGTGGGGCCCGATAGGTGTGTAAGGGACGAAAGCGAGAATGGGAATCGGGGGGGAGAATGGAGATGAGGTTTTGACAGGATGAGGGACAGTGAGAGGAGTGCAATTCAAGTGTGTGGGGGGGGGGGGGAGGAGTAAGAGCTTGAGCGGTTGAGAAGTTGGAGTAAGGGTTAGAGCGGAGTTAGAGTGAAGAGAGTGTCGGGGAAACAAAAATTGTGTGAGGGAAACACACAATCGGCCCGACACTGAGACACCAGATGTTTTGGTGCAACATAGCCGAAGTTGCACCAAGAGAGGGTAACGAATATCATACCCAGAGGGAGTGGCCTGGAAAGCCGACTCCAAGAAAATGATTCCACCCCACACCCGATAGTAGATCGGGCTCCAGCGGAATTGTAGCGCACTAGAGGTAGATGCTATCTTCTCACCGGGAAGATAGCATGGGGGGGAGTGTTAGCGAATTCAATTCCGCTAACCACCCCATAAAGTTGGGAAAGCGGTGCCTTTAAGCAATATTGGGGAGTACGAGGTTGATTACCAACCAACCTCGTATCACCCCCAATAAACGGGGACGACAAACCCCAAAGGGCCGCACACAATGGGGGTCAGAGGTTAAGCCTCCGGGGAGAAGGAAAGTAACAGCAGCGGGGGGGGGGGGGGGGGAACACTCCCGCAGAAGCAAAAGGCGAGAATTAGGTTATCAGCCAATGGGGGGATAGGAGAGGCATCATCTGGGTAGCAAGGCCAACAGTGCAATATAACCAGTTGGTGTTTTATATCATTCAGTTAGTTTACTCAGTACAGTTAGGGCAGAACGGTGACTTTTATTACCGTCATCGCCGCCATCATCACCAATTATTTTACCGGTATTTTACATCCTACAATCCGTTAACTGTGTTTATGCTTTACTCTATTATTATATTTATACATATCCATCAACAACATCAGAACTCTCAATCTAACAACAAACTCTTTTCACACACGGCGGGGACGCGTAAATAAAACAACCTGGTCGGGATTCTCGGATCCCGTCACAATGCAGCATGCCGATCCTAGTAGTAGTATATTTAAACAACCTGTCAACCTAGATCATGCAGTCTACACTGACACTGTAAAGGTCCGTTTCCGCGCAGATTTTTTTGAGCTTTTTTTTAGTTAAAACAATTTCTAGAAATTAATTGCTTCAAGATGAATCTGAGAATTTTGGAATGTTATAACCTAAAATATAGAATAAAGCTCCAAAAAAAACTTGAAAAAAGCTCAAAAAAAGCTTGAAAAAAAGCTTAAAAAAAAGTAAAAAAAAAGCTAGAAAAAAAGCTCAAAAAAAAGCTGGGCGAATATCATAATTATCTAATTCTAGAACATTCATATTACATCTTAATTTTAACTGAACGTTAGAAAAGACATATCAAGTTTGAAAAAAAGCTTGAAAGTAAAAAAAAGCTAGAAAAAAAGCTAGAAAAACAGCTCAAAAAAAGCTCAGAATACCTCACATAAAAAAGCAGCGCGGAAACGGGCCTTTAATCATCTAGTTAGGTAGTGGCAAGGCGACTTAGGGCGTCGCAGTGCTCCTACACTACCACCATATTAGAATATTGGAACACTGTAAATCATGGCTTTCATTGGTGAAGATTTCTTTTTTTTTTTACCGACTGGATGTCCTATTACGCTTTAGTCCCCTAAAGGGACATTTTTATTAAAAAATATTTTTATGTCATAATTTATTATGCCCCAATATGGAGTCTGTACACTTCTGTAAAGTTAAAATCCAACAATTTGAAAGAAATCTGTTCTACAGTATTGCCTATGTGAGCTTATTCAATCTTAATTTTAAATTCACTGGGGTAGCAATAACCGTACAGCTAAATAAAACCTGGTAATTGGATTAGATATGTAGTTTATTATTGGTGTTATTGGTGAATGAGTGGTTTCACATTATTATAACTTTTTTGTTGGGCACAGCATTTGAAAAGTAGGCAATGACCTACAGGTGGGATCCAACTGGTGACCTCCGGATGGAAGTCTGATGCTCTAACCGTTCAGCTAGCTGCTCAGGTAAAAGATAGACCTGGAAATACTATCTGATACCTTGTATGTCCGCAATTTACCCTTTCATGGCCTCCCATCTGTCAATACTATCATATGCTGCCACTGTGCTAAACCTACAGTACTTAAAATACGGCAGTACCCTACCGTCTTTAATCTTGTAATACAGTACTGTATACGTTATAGCGTTATAGCGTTATACCGTAATAACGTATAATGTAACGTAATAATAATATGAAACCATTCATACAACCATAAATCCAATAATAAATTATAAATATATCGGTCGCAATTCTCTATGGGTGTAACTGTCCTACCTAAATTAGTTGTTAGAGTGTTTAATTAATCATTATGGCCGTGATGGTTCATGGTTAATATACACTACCCTTTCAGTGTAGCGAGGGGTTAAAGACGGCTAAGTACTACGGTAGGGTTGAGCACAGTGGCAGCATATGATGGTATTGACAGATGGGAGGCCATGAGGGGGTAAATTGCGGACATACAAAGTATCAGATAGTATTTCCAGTTTTCCAGGTCTATCTTTTACCTGAGCCGCTGGCTGAATGGTTCGAGTGTCAGACTTCCAACCCGGAGGTCACCAGTTCGATCCCACCTGGACGTCATTGCCGACTTCACTTCACGTTTCGATTCATTACAAATTCATTATTGTCATCCAATGGAAAATCGACGCGAATAACAGCTGATTAATCCCAAGAACAATACTGTGTAACCTGTTCTATAGAAGTAAGCCTACATTAGTTCGAAATTTAACGTACATCCACGTCACACTGCGTCGGGCATAGCTCTGTGATTTGAGTTAGGTTTCACACATATTTTGCCAGATTGAGTTCATTAGCTTAATTTGATTTATTTCATATTTGTTTTATTTGTACTTATAAGAAAGGATTGGAGAGAGATAAGCTGTCGATTAGTTCACATCTTATGGGGATTTCAGACATGATTTACCGCTAAGTGTGCATGTAATTGCATGCTGGATAGAGAGCTTGACTTTGAAGTTTTTTATATAATCCATCAGTTTCTGTCACCTGTTCAGCCTGACTGCCAGATTCTATATGGCTATGTCTAAAGTCTGAAACTGCAGACTCATAGCTACCGGTCTATGATTTATCTTTTAATTGCTGTATTGTACTACAATAAGTAGACCTACTACTGTACCTCTATATGATTCGGCTACTAGACAATTAACAACACTATTTTTTGGCTTTGTGGGGGGGGGGGGGGGGGGGGGTGTCATTTATGACCTCATGGTCGTCCTGGATTCGATGTGTCCCCTTGTGGTTTTCCCTGGTTCGATGCGTCTTCTCGTTGTTGTCCTGGGTTCAGCAGGCCCCCCTGTGATCATCCCGGGTTCGGTGAGTCCCCCCGTATATATGGTACAGTATTTACCGACGTTCTGTTTCATGGATTTAAATTTAAATAATACAGCATGAAGAATAAGATATATGCTGGTGGTCTAGTGGTGGAAATGTTATGATAACTTCAGTGGCGGTTTCTAGGGGGGAAAGGGGGGGGGGGGGGGGGGGGGGGCATCTGCTTGCGTGGAGCCATTTGCAAGTCCGAAAAATTGACCTCAGCAAATTAAATATTACGCACCCCCCCCCCCCCCCCCCCCCCCTCCCCCCAAGCAAAATCCTAGAACCGCCCTTGGATAACTTAGAAGGCTTTTCAAGAGAGCAGAAGTGTTCAGCTTCCGAAGGTTTTCCATTTCGTGAATTTATTGTAGTCGGTAGAGCCAATGACGATTCAGTACGATTCCTATTCTTATCCTCTTATCAACTGACAGTCCTGAGTAATAGAAGTGACAAAGACTGCAGCATAAAAGTATAGGCCTATACCACACATACTGTATAACCAAACAAACACCGTGAATGGAAATCATTCATAACTAGAAGATTAAATATCAGAGGGAAAGGCCTTGTCTGCCTTCCAGAATCTGGATGAGCTGTGTTGCCTTTTCCGAGCAGCAGCGGAAATCAAAGCAGCCGTCTGAAGCTCGCTGGGCACTATTTCGTCAGCAGGACCAAACTGTACATTTACGCCATGATGCTGCCAAAACACAACATTGTGCTCATGCGTCTCCTCAGACGTCCTGCGACGTGGAGGCGGCTCTGTTCAAGCATCAAGCTGGGGTGACCCTGACCAATGAGACACCTCGAATGTTATACAGTATAGTGCTGGTTGGAGATGTGCGCATTGTATTTGACACAGTTAACTTTCACTTTCAGATCCATGAGATTCCAGTTAATGGAAGTGAACCGCATGCTCAAGCACTCCATCCTTAAACGTTAATTGCTTTTACGTTCAGAAATTTCCTGAGGACTGTCGAAGTTAACAGTCAAAATATTGGTCATCTTGGAGTTAACAAGATTCTGAAAGTGCTTGGCTTGATTTCCTCGAATTCTGGGGGCCAGTAGGGGGTTCAGTTCATCATAACTTATGGTGGTATAAGGGACATGCGAAGGACATACACAACCACAACTACTGTATGAATAAGAATTGTGCAAGTGGTCACCCTTGATGACTCTTTGAATGGATCTGTATCACTTAAAAATGCAGCTGCAATGCAGCATGCCGATCCTAGTAGTAGTAGTATCACTATCAACATTAAAGTAGGCACAAAAAAGTATGAACCATCGTTATGTACTGATCTTATTGATTCAATAATTTCCTCAGGAATCCCATATAATGAAAGTATGCTGAACATTTATGAGTGATAGACTGAATCAAAGGCCGTGAAGAAGTCAACAAAGATATAACAGTATAATTTTATAACGGCCAAATTATTGTCTGGATATCTCTCAATGGGGGATAAATGATGCGATTTACATCGAATTTGTCCGATACAGATATGGCTACTGGTTCCACATTAATTATATTATTTAAAATAATTTTACATTTTAAATAACTTATTATGCTTAAAATAAACAAATCGTCATATTTAATACAATTCTACTTCAAACAAATAATATCTGAAAGTTGTACAATTGTCACTCATTAATATTTTTTTCAGCGGATCTGACTGAGCGCTTTGTGATGAAGCACGCGAGATGAGGGTCGTCCGGACAGACCATTCGTCGCTTCGAGAAACCACCCGCTTTCACACCATCGTCAGCTACGTCGCTGTCTTCTATAGAATTGCGATCGAGTAGATCATTCAACCATGGTTGGCTTGATGAAAACTTACTGAAGTGCTGAAAAACAATAGGCGAATAATAAACATATGCAAATAGGAAGTATCGATAATACAGTGCAGGGCAATTTGTTTGACACTATTTTGTGAAAAGCATCACCTTCCAGCGATTTGACCAAGCCGGGTGTTTTTATGTACCTAGCTAGAGCAATGGGGCGGTGGATCCAAAAAATGCGTTTAAATATTAATAAATATTCAATCTATTTAGTAACATATTTTCTTCTATCTTTTATTAAATAATTAAGCATCGAAAAAGTACGAATTAAATAATACAATTACGTATTATTAGTACAAACAGTATATTAGTATATGGAAAAAAAGTAGAACATTCTTTTAAATATTATCTCAACCCATTATTAACTCACGGTAAATAATATACCACGATAATAGTGAAAAAGGTTACAGTATACTTTTTTCCCAAGTAATAAATAGTTTGTACTGTATTACATTATGTTAAATTATGGAATGGAATATACAGTTGGACCATCTGGGTTGTTTTTAGAAACTATTCTTTATTCTCTTTGCGCTTAATAATATTGTACTGTATGTATAGTAAAACACAGGCTGGGTTTGGAGACAGATCACCAGAACGCCAAAATCACATTTTGTGCAGTTGATATTTTGACCAAGAATTTATAATACTGTAAGTCGGATATAACTCTTAATACATGGTGAGATGCGGTAAGATTGGATGTTGTGAAATACAATTACTGTAGATAGATGGTCTGAGGTAATCATTCCTTGAAAGCCTTTCGGAAGTTGACGAAGAGTGCGAATTTATCCGCCTACCGGTATATCGTCGCAATCTACGGATTATACTGTACGTTGAGATGGCCGTGGTTGAGCGATTTGGGGGAATGACATATTGTTCCTGAGAAATCTTACAGGTGCGAATAATCGAACTCATTAATAATAATTAAAGTTAGAATTATTTCAGGATTATAAGGATATTAAAGCGATGCCTCAGACCTCATCAGCTGTCCTCAGGGTTGGTAATAAGCCTAACACATACCTTTACATACAGTACTGTACATAAATATAACATCGTTGTGTACTGTAGTACCGGTAGCAGTAGGCACCGATGCAGTGAAAGAACCAAAACAATCTAGTCTTTGAATCATAACACGATCAACATGGTAACCATAACCGGTATGGCAGAAAGGGGGGATCAATCAATCAATCAATCAATGTATATTTTAACCCATATGATAATTTATAGATATATGCACATGTTACTTCAATATATAAATATAATACAGTATATATGCATTTACATGATAATAAGTGCACTTTTTTAAGGAGAAATTCGAATGGGTTTGGAGGGCAGCCAAATAGCGTAGCTAGTGGACGGCTGCTCACCAGAAAAGGTACATGGCTTGAAGTAATATCGGTTGTGGGGTTGGGGGGGGGGGGGGGGGGGGGGGTAAGTGTAATAGAGTAGAATGTAGTAAGTGTAGTAAGTGTTAGAAAATAGTAAGCGGTGATAGGGTAGAGCCATATATTAGCCTTTTGAATAAGATTTAGATTTAGTATAAGTTGTAATGGCGTAGATGGAAGTGAGTTAAAGTAGTAGATCACTGAGATTTATATTTTATAGTTATTAATATATATCTTGTCAATGTGTCACCAAGGTCAAGGTATCACGCGATTTGAAAGGGGTACATCTAGGGGGGTGGTGCAAATACTGGTATTGATAGGACAACGATTACAATTAAAACACAATACAGTTCATTTCATTTATGTGGTCTAAGCCAACTTCTACATGGACCTACGAATAGATGTTTGTATATATTAATATATATCCTGATTGAACACATATACATATCTTGATTGAACATGCACACATATACATATATATATATATATATATACACACATATATATATATATATATATACACATACATACACACACACACATACACATATATATATACACCAGCACACACATACACGAATTTATACATATAGATTGATAATATCTTGATTGGGTATCTATACATTTTGATAGTATATATATATATATATATACACATACACACATGCATACACACACACACACACACACACATTGACTGAATATATATATGTTTTATTTTAATATACATAATGATATATAGGTGACCCCGCGCCCGAGCAGAAACATTAACCATCCACGTGGCTATTACGTGGCCTATATGTAATAAATATATACGTGACCCCGCGCCCGGGTGGAAACATTGACCAGTGCCGTGGCTGTTAGATGACCTGTAGTCACCTTCCTTCCAAAGTATCCACGAGTGAACGGATATATGTGTAAAGTATTCACTATTTAATAATTTATTCCCATATAGTTATATTCAATCATGCTATATGTGCATATATACACCATTATATCCACACACACAGTCACATCAACCTAACACACAATAATATATATATGTTAAATATATATGCACCCGTGCTCAGATGTAAACATAACCAATGACATGATTGGTAGGTTACTCTAAGGCACCTTCATGAGTCTTTATACAATAATATACGTGACCCCGCGCCCGGGTGGAAACATTTACAAGTGACATGGTACTTAGGTAACGTGAAGACACACACAAATATATATATATATATACATACACACAGTTATATATATTCAACTCATTCATATATTAAGTATATATTACAAACGCGCACTTATCCATCCAATTCGACATACAATTATATACATAATAAATATATACGTGTCCCCGCGCCCGGGTGGAATCATTATAGCATTAACCAATGATATGGTGGTTAGGTAACTTAAAGACACGGATATACGTACATGCACTGTTTATATATTCCTACATAGCTAGACTCACTCAGATAATAAATATAGCTATGTATGAATATTACGAAACACGCACGTACACCTCTATTACAACATACGATTTATATACAGTAATAATAATAATACTAATATAATAAAAAATAATATTATTTTAATATTTCTATATTATTCTTTTTTAATAATATTTAATAATAATAAATATATACGTGACCCCGCGCCCGGGTGAAAACATTACCCAAATTCTAAATGTTAGAAATACACTCAACTAGGGGCAATTAAATATACACGCATACACATATATATACACCAATATAACATTCATACATACACAAATGATATGATATATAAATGAATTACAATCGACACACATATACACATACACACATGTATATATACAATATATATACACACACATACATATATACCCACACACACATATATATATAAATAATATATTTTGCGTCATGCATACAATTTAGTTAGGCGTACAGTTATACCGTAGTTGCTATTATTCATATTTTAGTAATTCATGCTTCAGAAGTTTAAGAAACACAGGTTTACTCTTGATTTCCCTATAAGAGATTGCTAGACTGTTCCAAAGTCGAGGTCCTTGAAAAGACAGTGATTGCTCAGCAACCTTCAGACGGACTTTAGGAGGATGAAATAGACCACTGGCTGCAAAGCGTGTGTTGTGGGAGTGGATCTCAGATGCCTTACGGAATAGCGGTGTCAGAGGAGTGGAAATATTATTATATACGTCAAACATTACTTTACAAACCTCATATTTATATAACTGTTCTAAGGGGAGGATATTTAGTTGTTGGTAAAGCGGGAGCGATGATGATTGCCAGTGACTGAAGGTAATTGCTCGTAGAACTTTATTTACTTTGACTCGTATGGGTTTCAACATCGTGGATGAAGTGCTACCCCAGATAACGATAGCATATTGTATATATGGATGAATAAGTGCAAAGAACAACATACGTAAGATATGAAGTGGAAAGATTTTTCGAAGCCTATAAAATATTCCTGCAGATTTGGAAATCTTTTTCAATATGTAAGCTATGTGCTCTTTAAAGTTAAGTTTACTAT